>JACEFZ010015701.1:0-120000 GCA_014155875.1 Cepaea nemoralis | reverse complement strand
AGCTTAAAGTACTTAGGTAGTATAATATCATCAAATGGCAAATCAGAAGCTGAATTAAAACTCCACATAAATAGTCCAACCGATGTGTGTATGGAACATAACATGAAAATTAGTATCAGTAAAACAGAGGTAATGACTATTACCAACGTAGAAGATACAACAAAGATTCATCTAAATGAACATCCCATGAAACAAGTAAAGAGCTTCAAGTAATTTGGAAATATAATGTCATCAAATGGCAAATCAGAAGACAAGATCGAAGATAAATGCCATAAGCAAGTCAACTCATTGAACAAATGGCACTAATATTAAAGAACAAACACGTATCTGAAGATAATCAACATAAACACTCTACAACACAATCTTCTACCATCTCTATGCTACCAATGTCAAGCTTGGACAATGACAGAAAAAGAGAAAAGAAAAATTACTACAACAGAAATGAGACTAAGAAGAATACCCAATCCATCAAAAAGAGAGAAAATCAGAAATGAAGAAATCAAGGCTAAAGTGGGGGTTATAGCAGCGCTAGATTTCATTAGAAACAGCAAGTTAAATGGTTCGGCCATATAACTAGGCTACCAAATGACAATATACCACAACAAGCAATGATGTACAGACTAAAATAAATCAGAAGAAGAGGCTGACCATGTAAACGATCGACGGAGGAATTAACAAAGTCCATGGAAATTTCAATACATGAAGCCCATAAAGGGGAGCTCTTCCGCTGTTTATGCTTCACCTCGACACCACAAGGTACAAGAGGAACAAGGTGAGATGGTGGACGGGCACTCAGCCGCTGTTTATGCTTCACCTCGACACCGCAAGGTACAAGAGGGACATGATGTAATAATGAAACCGACAGGTGAGCGTTTGGCCACTACAATACCGCACTATTTCAGTTGTCTCCCTTTATTTTGTTTTTGCTCTGTTGATTCCCTGGAAAGAACCTTCTAGTTCTATCAGTATCACGTTTTCTCAAACGTGTCCTATCTAGAACCTTCAATGTATATCCTATCTAGAACCATAAATTATGTCCTATCTAGAACCTTAAATGTATGTCCTATCTAGAACCTTAAATGTATGTCCTATCTAGAATCGTTAATGTATGTCCTATCTAGAACCTTCAATGTGTGTCCTATCCAAGGCCATCGTCTCTGCCTGGCTTGTTGATTCCACGGAATCTGGCTGGTTCTCCCTGTGAGCCCAGTATTTGTGCCATACCATAATTGGCCTGTTACTCTGCGCAGACTTGTGTTCTCTCACTTTGGACTCAAGCATAGTCCATACACATGTTACTACCTCTAATGCACTATGTAATTTAATCTATTTAGCTTTCTTTATCACCAGTGTCCCCCGCCGTCAGGTGAACTCACTCCGACTTCTGAGATACTTGTAATTTACATCCCCAAGGTAAGTACGAGAAGTCAACATTTTAGAATCATATTTGTAGTGTAATAGTAAGTATTCTTGTCATTTTCTATATTCTGACCCAGAAAACATTTTTTTTTTGTAAGTGTTGAAGTGCTACATAGAACCTGTACTTTTGTACGGATGTGAAGCGTGGGCGATGAGCAGACATGCTGAACATCTGATGACCGCGGAAATGTGGTTTCTGAAGAAAATGCAAAGAAAACTATGGACAGACAGAAATATCAATGGCCAAGTCCTACAAGAAGCAAACGAAAACCGCAAACTGATTAGAGAAATTGGACAATATTTGGCCACGTTATGAGAAGAAATAAATTGGAAAACTTGGTGACAACTGGCAAGTTGAGGGGAAGAGAACATGGGGATAGCAGAGAAGTACATATCTGGATGGCTTGGCCACGTGGTATGGTCGAGACAAGACCGCAGAGTTGATCTACGACTCTGGTGATCGAGTGAGATGGCGAAACACGACCGTCCACACTTATCGACAAGGCACATGATGATGCTGATAAGAAATAAAGAAACACTGTTCTTTGGTCGCATAAGGAGAAGAGAGGTTACACGAGAACGTAGAGACGCCGGGAAAGATCAGTGACAGAAGAGACAGAGGCATACCGAGAGAAAAGATGCTTGATGGCCTTGGATGTTGGCACGAAGGGATATCATCAATAGAACTGATGCAGAACACCGAGAACCGAGATCTGTGGAGATACACGAACGTCTACGCCAGTGGTTCTCAACCTTTCTTTGGCTCATGCCCCCTTTACCATATGTTCAGAACGTCGTTCCCCCATCCCTTTCGAATTTCCTCCTTTTAAATCCCCCCACCCTTACACAGTATACATACAAATGGAACCTAACTTTAATAACACATACTAGAACAAGTCTAGACATCTACATAAAACGTGATTTGCGGGTCATTAGGGCGAGAAGTACAGAACCGTAAAAATGTAGAGGGAAAAACAATATAAAGTAACTGGTTCTTGCATTAATGCGATCTTGAATTAATCTTAATTCCCTCTCCCCCTGTCACAAAATAAAACCTTGTGTTTAACCAGTTGATTATTATAGAGGCTTTCAGATTAAACGGACTATCTGCCAGCGACAACTATTTTACTAACAGAAAAAAACAAATCGGATGTCAAAACCCCAGGACGGTAAATGGTTGCAGCTGCACGGGGTTACATTGGGTCGACAACAGGGGAACATTTGGAAGTGAGTGAAATGAGTCCATACATCGCTTTGACAGTTTATCAACAGATCGGATTGAAAGCGGAAGTACTCAGCTCGGAAGTAAACAGTCCGTCTGTCATGTAGAATTTCCCGACATAAAACGGAAGGATGGCTGGAATTGTCACCCCTCGACAGCAGATTGGCAGATTGCTATTGACAACTGTTGTTGGGATCATACAGTAACTCGTTAGTTTGTTGGGGAGGTCAAAACAACTGATGACAACTTTGACAGTGACTAAGCCAGGGAAAAGGGATTCTAGACAATGGATGATATGCCCAAATAACACCTGCAGGACGTCAACCATGTCACGTGACCAATTTTAGGTTTTGCCATAAACCATGATTGGAGATAGGGAGTTGACCAAAACCGTGGATTATGATGGACGTGTTTGTGGGAGAGCTCTACAGTGTTAGATTAATTTAATATTAACTAGCATGTGTCGTTATGGCAAAGTGTAGTAGTCATCCTGGAATGAGGCGGTTTTGCATAAGGTTCCCCACCAGTTACTAGGAAACTCAACACTGGTTTTGAAGAAGTGCACTCCAATTGGACGACCACCAGTTGGACTCTAAAATGATTCTTACGGAAAAGGAATAACGTCCGAGAAGATAGATGGTATATGTTTACGCTGGACTCATACTCAGAAGGGTTCACCATGGCATGGCCCAGAAGAGCCAGCCAATATAACGACTCCTGCGTGGTATGGTTCACATAGGGTGGGTGATAATTGTTGATATATCACACATCGGACAAACATTGTCTAAGGAACGAGAACATTAACGGATAAGTCACATCGTGTGCTAGATTCCCGTGTAATATTACATATGACATATACTTGACCCTATATGAACACTAGTTAGGATCAAGTGTAGAAACATTAACAGTAAAACCTAAATACACTACAAAGGATTTGTGCATTCTTTAGGACCGATAGGAACTTACAAAGTTAGTTGACAATCAGTCCGTAATCAATCTGTACTTACAAACAGTATCTATTTCGGATGATCATGAAGATGGATTACCAGGTGGCTACAGATGACAGTCAGTATCCGGCAAGAGGGTTTTGACACCGGGTGAGGTGCACTGGTTATGATTTCATGTGCGGTGGTGTGCCCTTGCAATGAAGAAACTATGCTATTATCTGAAAGTCCGATCATACACACAGTATAGAACACATCACGCATTTTCTTCGCATACACGTCTCATATACGTTACACTTTTCTTTTAATACATTAATCTTTATTAATTTTTAGAAGCAAGAGTTGTTGAGTATGTTGCGTTGGGGAAGTATGAGAGGGGGCATAGTACGACAGTGAGAGAGTGATAGGAAAAGGTGTCCACGGGCTGATGGAGTGTGTTGGACGGAAGCTGGTGGATTCTCCAGGATATTGATAGGGAAAAAAATATTATAATGTGGGTGTTGACTCTCTTCACTCCATGGACGACACTTTAAAGGAGGACACGACACCCCCGGAAACCCTAAAATTTCCACCTGGGGGAGGGAGGGGGGGATTTCCCACCGGTTGAGAACCACTGATCTACGCCAATTGCTATCCTACGTCATTTGACAGAGCACATGATGGTGATGATGATTCAATTCCAGCATCACTTCAGGTAATCGGTGTGCTGATGTGTGGTAGAATTTTCAGTTACAAGAAGTCGTTCTAAAGAAATGAGCGTTAAATTCATCATCATCATGAATCAGTTTTTTTGCAGAAAGTTGCTCTCATTGCGGCGCGCCCAAACTTGTCTCGATCTCTGACCATCTCTCTTGCCTCACGCACCCTCATGACCAAGATGTTTGCAATGTCCTGTGACTATCTCATTGCAATTCGACCCCGCCTTTTCTTCCAGACACCACGACTTCCATTCCAGATCTTTCTAAGCCGCTGAGACATTTAATATATTTTGATTTTGTTTTGCTCTGGCTCGCTTTGAACTCAAGCGTAGTCAATCACGTGCTACTACTTCTAGTAGACCGGACTGATTATTGCGTGTGGACCAGATTTCTTATTACCAGTGTCCCTCGCCATCGGCGAACCCACTCCGACTTCTGAGGAACTTGTAATTTACGTCCCCAAGTCAAGGACAAGAAGTCAATATTTCAGTCCAACTGACCCATGTAGGGGTTGAACCCGCTCCCTCGGCATCAGCACACCGGATGTTTCAGAATGAGCACTTTTAACCATTCGGCCACGCTGACGGAGCCATGACACTGTTTATTATCATCATCAAGTGTCATGCCGGCTGGCGTAGGCGTTCATGACTTTCCACAGATCTCGGTCTTTGGTTTTCTGGATCAACTCCGCTGGTGATATATCCTCTATAGTCTATGCTACCGTCTCAATCCGTCCAGCATCATTTCTCTTGGTCTGCCTCTCCCTCTCTTCCCCTCGATCTTTCCAGTTGCCACGATGTTCTCCAATGCCCCTCTTCTCACCATATGACCAAAGAAATATGTTAGTCTCTTTCTTATTGTTGTATATAATGTTCTAGTTTCATTAGCCTCTTTCAGGCAGTCACTGTTAGTTACGTTGGCAGTCCAAGGAATTCGCAACATTCGCCTTAGAAACCACATCTCTGTTGTCCTCTAAAAGTACTGGAGAGTTTTGGACTTAATAGACCAAAACTTTAGGAAGGGAAAATCACAACTGCACCTCCCCGTGGTAGAGAATGGAAACACACCACGGTGTGGCTAACAGCAGCTCTGGGGACCGAGTATCCACCGGAATAAGTGGACAACTCTGCAGCTGAGCAGAGCAGGGCACTCACATTTCCTGAGAGTCGGAAATGGCTGTCAAAGGCCGAGGTAACAAACTCCCATATGGATGTGGAAGCCAAGGGGAAACCACCACATTATCTTCCCAGGACTTCGCTATGAAAACCATTTCAGATTCAGTGCTGAAATGCTATATAGAACCTGTATTGCTGTATGGCAGTAAATCTTGAAATGTAAATGAACACTGTTTATAGGCCAGTTTTTTTTTTTTTTCATGTTCAGATTTGGTAGAATATCAGAATGTTCTTCTTCTTGGTCCACGGTATTATAAGAATGTTCTGGATCCACACAAAAATGGGACGTAGGGGGTAAGCTTTACCAGAACACGGTCAGAAAAAGCAAAATAGACGTTGAGGTCAAAGCCTTCACCAGCACACAAACAACAAACACCACAAATACAACTACATACACGGTCCGCATGGCCGAACGACCGAACGAACCAACGAACATCTTTATTTTCAAAGGGTTAAGAATTGGGCACGCAGGCCCGTCTGACATTCTGCCCTTCTTCTCTATGTCCTCTCATACATTCTTTCATTCAACATCTCTTATGAAGCAATAGATGGAATGGATCATGGACCGAATGGATAAGAACGTTATTCTTAAACATCCGTTGTGCTGATGCTGAGGTAAGTGGTTCAACTCCTACACCGGACAGTTGGACTAAAATGTTGACCTGTCGTCGTTGACTTGGGGAGGTAAATTACAAGTACCCGTGAAGTCGGAGGGGGTTCGCCTTATGGCGAGGGACACTGTTTATAGGGAAAACTAATCCACACGCAAAATTCAGTCCATCACTACAGTAAATAGTGTGAATGGACTACGCTTGAGTTCAAAGCGAGCTAGCGAGCGCAAAAAAAAAAAGATACAACCACTTGAAAAACACTTTATGAGCTGCAGTATTTATACTGAAAAGCCTAAATTGTCTTATTTAATTATTGCGAAATTGTCCATGGTTGAATGCGAAATTGTCCATGATTGATTGTGAAATAGTCTATGATTGATTGCGAAGTATTTCATGCTTCATTTATTCATTCAGTAGCATGTCCTTTGCAGAATCTTGCTCCCATAACAACCTTCCTGAAAACTTCTGGGTACCATAGTTTTAAGGATTTATTGGCAAGTGTTGCTGATGGTAGTTTGTCGTTGCTTTCCTTCTGGACAGTCGGTGGTCATAGCCAGTGTCTCTACTGATGAGATCATCTGCCGCAGAGTTCAAGACCATAACCAACAACAGTCTGTCGCTGCTCTCACATTCCATCCACCACCTGCTTCCCTGGATTCACGTAACTCTGATTTTTTTTTTCTTTGGGGGAGAGGGGGGATGCGCTAAACGGGTACTCCACCTTCCATGATTGATTGCGAAATAGTCAATGACTGACATCCACATTCTTACCCCCACAGCCTCAAATGACTATCCCAATTATGAACAGATAGTCATCAGCTGGATGTTTTAGTGCGTACGCCCTTACAGGACATTGCAGTCAACATCAGCATTTTTTCAGCTGCTGTTGATGTACTAGGCAAGATTACGCTCAGTAGTTTGCCATTGCTTTCTGAGCGACTGGCTAACATACACCCTAAGTTACCAACGCGGTGAGAGCCGTATCGATTCTCGCGCAGGTTACGTTACTCACGAGAATATACGGGATTACGGAGAAAGAAGTTATCCTCTAGGCCAGGGAGACCGGCTACAGGTATTGAAGGTAGTAGTAGTAATATTAATAATGGTGGTAGTAGTAGTAACAGTAGTAGCAGTAGCAGTCGTGGTGATGGCAGTAATAGAGGCAGTAGTAGTAATGGTGCTAGTAGTAGTAGTAGTAGTAGTAGTAGTAGTAGTAGTATTAGTAGTAGTAGTAGTAGTAGCAACAGTAGTAGTAGTAGTAGTAGTAGTAGTAGTAGTAGTAGTAGTAGCAGTAGTAGCAGTAGTAGTAATAGTAGTAGTAGTAGTAGCTGTAGTAGTAGTAGTAGCAGCAGTAGCAGTAGCAGTAGTAGTAGTAGTAGTAGTAGTAGTAGTAGCAGCAGCAGCAGCAGTAGTAGTAGTAGTAGTAGTAGTAGTAGTAGTAGTAGTAGTAGTAGTAGCAGTAGTAGTAGTAGCAGTAGTAGTAGTAGTAGCAGTAGTAGTAGTAGCAGTAGCAGTAGCAGTAGTAGTAGTAGCAGTAGTAGTAGTAGTAGTAGTAGTAGTAGTAGTAGTAGTAGTAGTAGCAGCAGCAGTAGTAGTAGTAGTAGTAGCAGCAGCAGCAGCAGCAGCAGCAGCAGTAGTAGTAGTAGTAGTAGTAGTAGTAGTAGTAGTAGTAGCAGCAGTAGCAGCAGCAGCAGCAGTAGTAGTAGTAGTAGTAGTAGTAGTAGTAGTAGTAGTAGTAGTAGTAGTAGTAGTAGTAGTAGTAGTTAATAGCAGCAGTGTAGCAGTAGTAGTAGTAGTTGTAGTAGTAGTAGTAGTAGTACTAGTAGTAGTAGTAGTAGTAGTAGCAGCAGCAGTGTAGTAGTAGTAGTAGTAGTAGTAGTAGTAGTAGTAGTAGTAGTAGTAGTAGTAGTAGTAGTAGTAGTAGTAGTAGTTAATAGCAGCAGTGTAGTAGTAGTAGTAGTAGTAGTAGTAGTAGTAGTAGTAGTAGTAGTAGTAGTAAACAGCAGCAGTTGTTATTGTGTTATGCAACTAGATAACATGGTATGTGTGACGTATATAACGCCAATCGGAGTACTGGTGTGCTGGGGTAGACGGCTGTATCGACAAGCTATTTAAAGCATAAAAACGACCGTTGCCAAACAAGGCGGCAGGCTAGCCCGTGTAAGCACGTGGGCTTGTATAGTCTCAACCCTTTCCACGCATGGAAGAGCAGTCCCGATAAGCCGCTACGTTTCACTCACCCTCTCCCCTGCCGAGATTCCTCACGGGTATTTTTAGCACGAAACCTCGGAATATACCAGTTGGTATCCTTCAATTTCTTACCCCATCGCTGCCTGGATTTTCTTCTCACGTGCGTGTGCGGGTGGTACCAGGAGAGTTCGTGTGCTGTAGGGTATCTTTCTTTGCCGTTCCTAGACGCTCTTCTTTCGGGTCTCTTCATTCGCGAGAAAGGAAGTTTAGTTGCTCCAGCGTATCTCTGTATCATCTATCCACATCGTTTGTAGAGGCATATAGCTTGGTTCCTTTGTTATTTTGGGTTAATATCGTTAGCAGCAACAACTACTACAATGGACGGGATCAAGAAGAAGATGATGAACATGAAGATCGACAAGGAGAATGCCTTGGATAGGGCAGAGCAGCTGGAGCAGAAACTTCGAGATGTTGAGATTCAGAAAAGCAAGGTATGGCATTCTTATCGCTATCCTCATCATCATGATTGTCGTTATCATCATCATCATCATCATCATCATCATCATCATCATCATCATCATCATCATCATCATCATCATCATCGCAGCTTAATTCAATCACCATCATTTTCATCACCATCATCATCACCGCCATTATTATTGTTATTACTAGTATTGTTATGACCGCCTAAATCAGCCATCATCATTATAATCATCATCATTATCATCATCATTATTATCATCATCGTCGTTATGGTTACAATCACCGCCATTATTTTTATTATCAACATCACCGCCAACATCAATCGTCATCGTTATCAGCACGGCCGTTATCGCTGCCATCACAACCATTATCCCCATGTTTATCATTACGGCGACAACTATCACTACTACGACCCTCATATCATTATCACAATCATTACTACCACCTCCACCACAAACATTAACACAAACATTTTCATCATCATTATCATTATATCATCATCATCATCGTCATCATCATCATCATCATCGTCATCATAATTTCCGTGAAAGTACTATCACTGATAGTTGTTTCACCTAAAAGTTTTGTAGACCAAAAACCACCTACATAATTTCTATATCCGACCATTACGACTCTATAATAGGAGTACGGGACTATTTTCAGAATCTTCTGCCGATTGCCTTGGTAGAAACTGCTGTGTAGAAAGCAGCTTGGAGCCTCATCGCATTTTCCCGTTATTTAGAATATGCGCAGACTTAATATTCAACACCCCCTCCTACATTATCTGCAATAGGACCGCTCCCACGTTTTAAACAATAAACCATTTCAAGCGACGCTTATTTTAAATAATAAAACGCTCCGAGCCAAATCACGATTTCTTGAAAATCGTCATAATCACGTTTTATGTCGATCACGTTCATACACAACCATTTATCCTCTGTGTTCTTGATAAGTCATACCGAGGATCGTCTTCTGTGTCGCTCTGTCAAACCATGCAGCATTTTCTACCTATGTCTCTAACGTCTTGATTTTCCCGGTTGTCACAACCTTCTCCAGAATCCCTCATCTCATAACGTGACCAAAAATGATGGCTATCTTGTCTTAATATGCGCCATCTAATGTCTGTATGAATTGTCCTCTTGCAGTATTGGAATATCCTGTCAGATACTGACCAAATCATCCGCCGAGTGGACTATAAAATGATGGGTCTAGTACGATTTGACCAATGCGATTTAGGTCCTGTGTTTCTTCTCCTCTTTTGTTCGTTGGAGTGGTTGCGTTGCACCCTGATTTCTGTGGTGCGTCTACTAGCGGGTTTCCTCCGTCTTCGGCACCTTTCCTTTGCTACAGTAGACTGGTGTTACTCAAGTTTAGATATATATGAATGTACACACGTATCTCCGTGTGTATGTGTATGTACGTATATACATATCTAGAGCAGTCAGGTTTTACGGCGCCAGAGACTCGCCGTCGACCGTTCTCCTGTAAGTTAAACCAGTTCCTTCACGTCAAGGCCAGAAGTTGGACTTTTGTTCCCAGAGGTGGTGAATGCACAAGCCATGGGGTATTTTTCAAGGTTGGGAGCTCACCCCAACTCTGCTCCCCCGGCAATATAACAGCAATTTGGAACCTTTAAGGCGCGAAAAGAGACGTTTTAGTTTTGTACTTATTCCTGGAATATTGGCCTTCTTATACGTCATTTTCCCGCAAATGGCCTTTAAAGATGGTATTGTAGACTGAACTACCGGAAATGAAATAGACGTAAACGGTCAACATTTTTGGGCACGTTATGAGAAGAATTAAACGAGAGAACTTGGTGACAACTGACACAATTGAGGGGGGAAAACCAGGGGGAAGCAGAGAAGTAAATATCTGAATGGCTAGGTCACATGGCATGGTCGAGGCAAGAACACAGAGCTGATCCACGACTATGGTGATCGTGTGAAATGGCGATACATGACCGTCCATGCTTAACGACATGGCAAATGATGATGAATGAGATTCTGGTATAGTTCTAAATATTTTAAAAATTAAATTAATTTCCTTGCAACTCGTTTACATGCTCAAGGGTGTGTTTGTATTTATTTATTGCTCATTTAACAATTTATCATTTCCAAAGTTTGGCTGATGGCCCAGAGATTACAATCGACCGCAAAGAAATGGAAAATGTCACAAGCATTGAATACCTTGCCTTCCTAATCAATAGAAATGACGAATGTTCAATAGAACAGTCAGGGGAAAGCTGGCCACGCCAATGCAGGGATTAAACGGTATTAAAAGCCTCAGCCACAACACCAGCAGGCAAGTAACAAGTAAAATCGTTGGGAACGTATATCTTTCATCACGCAACATATGGATGGGAGTCACGGGCAATTTAGCGTCAAACCAATCTGCGAACTAAGGTATGCCTACCCAGCATGTGAAGACAGGATTCGGCAGGCTGCGCGGGAGAAATCATTGATGAATCAACGGGCAAGACGGCGTTTACGTACAAAGCGTTGTGGAACGTAATGAGCACGGCAATGCACTGCACTGGTCATCCACTGCACCTGTATTCGTCTCCAATTGTCTTGACTTGTCTTACCACTGGATTCAGATGGATTCTGGCGAGAGAGTGTGGTTGGCGACTTGCGCAACTCTTCCTCACTTTAATCCATTTCATCGTGCAAGTCATTATTCATCCAAAAGCAATCACTACAGAAGAAAATTGGGTCTTTTGGGCTCAAATGTTGCATACAAATTCTTAGGAAAATAGTGGACTGCGAAAAAGAAAATGGGGCAGGGGAGGGGGAGGGGGGGATTTAGTGCTCAAATGTTGCAAACAAATTCTTAGAAAAATAGTGGACTGAAAAGAAGAAAATTGGGACTTCAGTGCTCAAATGTTACATACAAATTCTTAGAAAAATGGTGGACTGCGAAAAAGAAAACTGGGGCTCTAATGCTCAAATGTTGCATACAAATTCTTAGAAAAATAGTGAACTAAGAAAAAGAAAATTGGGACTTTAGTGCTCTAATGTTGCATACAAATTCTTAGAAAAATAGTGGACTGAGAAAAAGAAAATTGGGACTTTAGTGCTAATATTTTGCATTCAAATTCATGGAAAAATAGTGGACTGAGAAAAAGAAAATTGGGACTTTAGTGCTCAAATGTTGCATACAAATTCTTAGAAAAATAGTGGACTGAGAAAAAGAAAAGGCCTTAACATCGAAGAAAACTGGTGCATAGACAGTATCAAGTCTTAGAAACCGGGAAGGTTAACCCGGTCAACACGTGCCCGCAGAAGTCGGATGTGTCGGCCAGACGGCGCAAGAACGCACCTCTGCTGTAAACAGGCACAACGCAATCACGTCCGAAAAAACTCTCCTAATGAACGAAGACGATGTCTCAGAAAGTTAAATACATGGGACATATAATGAGAAGAAACAAATACATGGGACATATAATGAGAAGAAACAAATACATGGGACATATTATGAGAAGAAAGAAATTGGAGAACTTGGTGACAACTGACACGATTGAGGGGAAAGGAATAAGGGGAAGGCAGAAAAGTAAATACCTGGATGGCTTGGCCACGTGGTATGGTCGAGACAGGAACACAGAGCTGATCCACGACTCTGGTGAGCCACGGTAACACAGGGACAAACTACTCCTCTAGGGAGGACTTATGTGGCTGTGTACTTTGCTTACTGATAGCAACGGATTCATCATGGTAGTTGTTGTTGGCAAATTAGATGGACTAAATAGGTATGACAGAATCACCAGTGTGGGGCTCGTGGAGATAACTAGAAAATATCAGTGAATGGTGACAGGTATAGGTAAAGTCGAGAGAGTCGATTTCATTGCACCGGGGTATACCCTATCTAACTCGGGCTCACTCCGCTGAATGGCAAGCCGTTTGCTGAGAGCACCATACAAAGCACAAACTCCATAGCTCCAGCGGTGACCCCCGCATAAAGCAACAATACTGTGGCTCCAGCGATGACCCCCGCACAAAGCACCAACACTGTAGCTCCAGCGATGACCCCCGCACAAAGCAAGAACTCCGTAGCTCCAGCCATGACCCCCAGGAGTCTCGGGAAACACTGCACGTCGCAAATTCTGAACGACGCAGTCTGGGGAACGAACCCACGATCTTCAGATCGCCAGGCAGAGCGCTGAACCATGTTGTCACGGCGACACCAGTGTAAGGTATAGAGACATTGGAAACAATGACAATTGAAGGACAGACGCAGGCGCTGGACAGGACATTGAGAAAACACGAGAAAGTCCTTGCCTGGAATCCACGGGGGTAAGAGAAATAGAGGAAAACCTAAAACGCCGGGAGAAGAGAAGAGAAATAGAGGAAAACCTAAAACACCGAGAGAAGAGAAGAGAAATAGAGGAAACCCCAAAACACCGGGAGAAGAGAAATAGAGGAAACCCCAAACACCGGGAGAAGAGAAGAGAAATAGAGGAAACCCCAAAACACCGGGAGAAAAGAAGAGAAATAGAGGAAACCCCAAACACCGGGAGAAGAGAAGAGAAATAGAGGAAACCCCATAACACCGGGAGAAGAGAAATAGAGGAAACCCCAAAACACCGGGAGAAGAGAAGAGAAATACAGGAAAACCTAAAACACCGGGAGAAGATAAGAGAAATAGAGGAAACCCCCAAACACCGGGAGAAGAGAAGAGAAATAGAGGAAACCCCAAACACCGGGAGAAGAGAAGAGAAATAGAGGAAAACCTAAAACGACGGGAGAAGAGAAGAGAAATAGAGGAAACCCTAAAACGCCAGGAGAAGAGAAGAGAAATAGAGGAAACCCCAAAACACCGGGAGAAGAGAAATAGAGGAAACCCCAAAACACCGGGAGAAGAGAAATAGAGGAAACCCCAAAACACCGGGAGAAGAGAAGAGAAATAGAGGAAAACCTAAAACACCGGGAGAAGAGAAATAGAGGAAACCCCAAAACACAGGGAGAAGAGAAATAGAGGAAACCCCACAACACAGGGAAAAGAGAAGAAAAATATAGGAAAACCTAAAACGCCGAGAGAAGATAAGAGAAATAGAGGGAACCCCAAAACACCGGGAGAAGAGAAATAGAGGAAACCCCAAAACACCGGGAGAAGAGAAATAGAGGAAACCCCAAAACACCGGGAGAAGAGAAGAGAAATAGAGGAAACCCCAAAACACCGGGAGAAAAGAAGAGAAATAGAGGAAACCCCAAACACCGGGAGAAGAGAAGAGAAATAGAGGACACCCCATAACACCGGGAGAAGAGAAATAGAGGAAACCCCAAAACACCGGGAGAAGAGAAGAGAAATAGAGGAAAACCTAAAACACCGGGAGAAGATAAGAGAAATAGAGGAAACCCCCAAACACCGGGAGAAGAGAAGAGAAATAGAGGAAATCCCAAACACCGGGAGAAGAGAAGAGAAATAGAGGAAAACCTAAAACAACGGGAGAAGAGAAGAGAAATAGAGGAAACCCTAAAACGCCAGGAGAAGAGAAGAGAAATAAAGGAAACCCCAAAACACCGGGAGAAGAGAAATAGAGGAAACCCCAAAACACCGGGAGAAGAGAAATATAGGAAACCCCAAAACACCGGGAGAAGAGAAGAGAAATAGAGGAAAACCTAAAACACCGGGAGAAGAGAAATAGAGGAAACCCCAAAACACAGGGAGAAGAGAAATAGAGGAAACCCCACAACACAGGGAAAAGAGAAGAAAAATATAGGAAAACCTAAAACGCCGAGAGAAGATAAGAGAAATAGAGGAAACCCCAAAACACCGGGAGAAGAGAAATAGAGGAAACCCCAAAACACCGGGAGAAGAGAAATAGAGGAAACCCCAAAACACCGGGAGAAGAGAAGAGAAATAGAGGAAAACCTAAAACACCGGGAGAAGAGAAATAGAGGAAACCCCAAAACACCGGGAGAAGAGAAGAGAAATATAGGAAAACCTAAAACGCCGAGAGAAGATAAGAGAAATAGAGGAAACCCCAAAACACCGGGAGAAGAGAAATAAAAGCAGACATGGATAATATGGGAAGGCGTGGACAAGACTGCCTGGGATAGCTACGGATGGATGACTTGAAGTGAGGTGGTTGATGGCCTGTGTCCCAGTGGCCGGGATAAAGGGCAAAATAAGTTGATGCTTCATCGCATCATAGACTGCTACAAATTCTGAGGTATATAGTGTGGTGTTCAGATGATGTACAACCTCAATGAACCAGCTTGTATTTGTATTAATAAAAAATTATGAATCAGCAAATTGTGTGTAAACCTTGATGCGCATTGGGTATTTGCTACCAACTCCATATCTGTATAAACCAATCGACGGGTGGTGTGTTCAGTATTACGCTGGAGACGTTTACTTCCCACTGAGTGCCGATTCTTCCTTATAATATAGGGCTAGCTAGCGCCATATACCAATTATTCTTCAACACTTAAAAAATGATCCCGTTTACACACGAATTTTAATTAACCCGCTTCTCCTCCCTCTTCGTTATCCTAAACTAAATGTCCATACTTGTGAGGATCCTAAGAATTGCGAGGCCCTAAGCCGTAGCTATTTCACTCATTCTCAGTCCGGTTTTAGTCAGCTGTAGCTATTTCACTCATTCTTAATCCGGTTTTAGTCAGCTGTAGCAATTTAACTCATTCTTAATCCGGTTTTGGTCAGCTGTAACCATTTCACGTATTCCAATTCTGGCTTTGGTCTGCTGTAACTACTTCACTTATTCCTAATCGGGTTTGGTCAGCTATATCTCTTTCATTTATTCCTAATCTGCTTCTGGTCAGCTGTATCTATTTCATTTATTCCTAATCTGCTTCTGGTCAGTTGTAACTGATCCACGTATTCCTAATCGGGTTTTGATCACTTGAACTATTTCACTTACTTCTAATCGGGTTTTGATCAGTTGTAACTGGTCTACTTATTCCTAATCGGGTTTGGTCAGCTGTATCTATTTCATTTATTCCTAATCTGCTTCTGGTCAGCTGTATCTATTTCATTTATTCCTAATCTGCTTCTGGTCAGTTGTAACTGATCCACGTATTCCTAATCGGGTTTTGGTCACTTGAACTATTTCACTTACTTCTAATCGGGTTTTGATCAGTTGTAACTGGTCTACTTATTACTAATCGGGTTTTGATCAGTTGTAACTGGTCTACTTATTCCTAATCGGGTTTGGTCAGCTGTAACTACTTCACTTATTCCTAACCGGGTTTTCGTCAGCTGTAATTACTTCACTTATTCCTAATCGGGTTTTGGTGAACTGTAACTACTTCACTTATTCCTAATCGGGTTTTGGTCAGCTGTAACTACTTCACTTATTCCTAATCGGGTTGTGGTCAATTGTATCTATGTCACTTATTCCTAATCGGGTTTTGGTCAGTTGTAACTACTTCACTTATTCCTAATCGGGTTTGGTCAGCTGTAACTTCACTTAATCCTAATCGGGTTTTGGTCAGCTGAAATTGTTACTTTGAAATTACTTTTGTCAATCATTAATATATTTTTTTTTTTAAACAAAGGGGTTTACCAAGAAAAAGGATCGACTTCATTGCACCGGGTTTTATCCCATATGGTTTGGTCTCTTTCCCCAGGGCGGCACGCTGAAGGCGTCACACAGAGCACGAACTCCGTAGCTCCAGCGATGACCACCAGCGTCTCCGATAAAATTGCATTCTTAAATTGAATGATGTAGTTGGGAATGGAACTCGGAGCGCGAAGCAGGCGTGTAACCACAGAGACTGGCCCATTTACACAGCGGCTGTGGACAGACTGGCCACCGGTTCCTCCTTGAATTCAGGTCTCACACCGAAAAGCGTGGGCGGTCATGATTCGCCATTTCACTCTATCACCAGAGTTGTGGATCAGCTCTGTATTCTTACCACGGCCACACCACGTGGTCTAGCCATCCAGGTATTTACTTCTCTGCCTTCCCCTTGTTCTCTTCCCCTCAATCTTGTTAGTTGTCACCAAGTTCTACAGTTTATTTCTTCTCATAACGTGTCCAAAATACTGTAATGCTTTACGTCTAATGACTCTAATCAGTGTACGGTTTTCATTTGTTTCTTGTAGGACTTAGTCATTGGTTTCTCTGTCTGTTCTTTGTATTCTTTGCATTTTCCTAAGAAACCACGTTTCCACAACCATCAGATGTTTTTTTTAGCTTGTCTGCTCATTGTGAACGCTTCATACATACACATACATTGGCACCTTGCCGTCTTGACAGACGATAGTTTGTGCTTTAAAAAGGCATAATAACTTTTACCTATGGCGGTAGCGAGTGTGACTGACACGGCCAATTTGCGCTGTAAATGTCCGTTCACAGTGGGTGCATGTGAACACGTGGTCATTTCCACCATCGTGCACCATCTTGCATCTCAAACGCTCGGTGTGTGACTTATCTGCAATAATTTTCTCCGTTGTCTTTATTCCATTTCTGATGTTTGCCCTCCATGCAACACGTTCAGCGGCGACTTGCTCCCAGTGTGCATTATCAATGCCTGTATCAATCATGTCCCGCTTACACACATCGCCTCTCCATAGCACAAAGCCTGGGCTAAAATATAGAGATCATGTGTTGCCCATGCAGCATGATCCCTCTCTCGGCCTGCTTAGTTCACTCCAGAGGAAAGGTAACACCCCTACATCTGGAACAAGACAAGCTGCAGAAGCTGCCGGATCAGCAAAGCAATGCTCTAACTGTCCGCCTGTCGGAACTTCGATCCTAGACCAGCTGCCAACCAAGGCTTAGGGCCTGGTCTGCCCTGCCATGACATTTTGTCTTTAGCTTGCATTTCCTCGCACCAGGGTAAGGCTTGTACCCTCCCAATTGCGCTCTTCCGCCGAAGCCGTTGGCACAATGTGGGGTGTCGGGTTTGGTAAGCGCCGCCAAACGTTCGGCGCTAACAGAAAGCAGGTAGTACCGTCTACTGTTATACGGTAGCTCAGTCATATCTGACTAAGGCCTGACACACTGTGAACGCTTCACATCCATACAAAAGTACAGGCTTTATATAGCACATCAACACTCTTTTTTCTCGTTGCAAATGGTATCTTTTTATTGGTCAGTATGTTTTCCCTCTTGCAAAAGGCATTCAGTCAATCAGGTCTACAAAATGTCATTGTCCTATCACGTCACAGACCCATCACAGAAAAAGACTTTAGGACATGTGTTTTTGTATTATAACTGAGTGGGTTGAAGTAACAGACGTTGTGCACAGAAATAGCTAGCGATAAATATCAGAAAATGAGCTGAGTTGAGTTAAGCTGAGTTGAGTCATGAACCGACATCACAGCATTCGGAACATTCCCATATGTGCTCTATCCTCATCTTCAACAACCAGCGAAAGATCCCAAAACGATTGGTACCAGCTGCAGTTTGATTAAGCGCCCGTCTGGCCCTTCTCCGGAGCACTAAATGCGGGCCAGATCCCCTGGTATCCGAAACCGAAGGAGTTGAATGCCTGCTGCTTTCAAGCCTGTACGTTCGCCAGGTATCGCAATCATTTAACCTAAACCCGTTTTACCTGCGCTCAGAAACAAGACAGCTGACTCATCATCCGGCCTGCTTTGCTGTTTATCATACTTTTGGAGGCGCCGGCCATGATGATGACGTAACAATGTGGCTGCTTGGTTTTCCTCCCCCATCCTCTCTAGTTCTTTTGGCAAAGTTACAAAGAATCTGGTCTTCCAAGAGATTTTACATTTTTTCTCGTTGCCTAGTTCGCATTCTGCCAAAACAGAACTCTTTCTTTTTAGCTTCATTTCGTTTCGGTGTGTGCCAACTGGCTTTTAAACTGAAATGTTGAACAGCAAATTTTAGAATGCCGTGTAGCAAGAAGCAAAAAGCTGCTATTTAGCAAGATTTGAATATGGAAAAATACTGGCCGATAAATAGAATCAGCAAGGGTTGAACATGGATGAAAACTGGCCGATAAACCGCAGCATGTCTGGGAAACTGAAATACTTTTACTACATTAAACGTCGTTGTTAGAACTATCGTGTTATGCATAGCCTGGCGTGTGAGGTCGGGTTCTTGGCCTCCTCGGATGAGGGCGGAACATAGGAGATCATGTGTGCACATAGTGCACCTTAAACAATCAGCGGCAGTTGGAAATAACACAGTAAGCCATAAGGCCCCCCACTCTCGGGGCCGCAATCTTCCCATCACTTAGTAGGCGACAAGCCCAGGCGTCGAACCTTCGTTTGACCGTGTTCATGACATTATCAGCGCAGCACCATGTCAACTATGCTAACGCGCATGGTTTCCATTTCATAATGGGATCAGCATGATCATTATCTTGTCCTGGTGTGGACAATCAAATTCTAATTGAAAATCCACTGGCGATTTGCTAGTCCGGTCAGTATCACCAGAAGCTCTTTGGTCAGACATCCATGGGACATTTCCATACTTTGTCCTTTACCATTCCCGGACTCGAAGTCGGACTTTGAGAGGCCTTAAACATATATTGGTCTTGTTTGAAAGATTTGTTCTTCCTACTCTGCCACGTGATCTTTGACCAACAAGCTCCTGTCGAAAGTGATTCCCAGGTATCTTAGTCTACCCTCTCTCTCTCTATTAAGAGTTCGGCTATTTATTATGAGTTCTGGAACGTCAGTCTTAAAAATCCTATTTCCCAGAGAGCACCATAACACCGACGTTTCATATGGGTTAATGACACTACCAACTTCTGAGCCCAGTCGATCACTTTGCTTACTGTCTCTTGCAATTTGCCATATTTAGGTCCGGTCCCTTCCCTGCCTGAACATCATCTGCAAATGTCAGTTTCCTTCCAATCCCTGGTGCTTCAATGCTTTCAATCTTGCTTGTGTATACATTAAATAACACAGGCGAGATTGTAGAGCCTAGTTGGTACTCCGGGAATACTCATACAGCACGCCTCCGAGGTCCATGAACCCAGGCGGAGAACAACCAGGCATGATAGTTGCTATCCAGTTCACCACCCAGGGACTAACACCCTCCTCCATAAGAAAGTGCAGGAAGAGATCATATCTGACTCTTGTATATGCCACACATTGAATACATGGAGCCATTAAGTGACGATTCCTCCATCTCATACTATAGGCTGTAACTTTAAGGATAATCAATCGGCAGGTATACTAGATATATATGTCTGAAGTGCCTTCGCAATGGCTAATGTTTTATAAGGACCTACGTCATTCCACTTCTGGCAAACCCATTGATGCTTCGCTCGCTTAGGAAATGTCTCAAGATGTAGATTCTGATTGCTCTAGTAGCGTAATGGTTGTGAGTGGGCCTTAGAAGAGAACGGATATCTTATCTTTTTGGCGAAGTGACCAAGACGCCTGCCTCGCGCTCCAAAGGTATTCGGTTCCTTTTCGGATCCGTCATTCGGTTCCCGAGTGTAATTTTCTCTTAGACTCATAGGGGTAGTCGCTGGAACTGCGGAGGTTGTGCTATGTGTGGCGCTGTCGTCAGACAACTTTGCGGAAAGAGAGTGGGCCATTTGCTATCAAATCTGCTGGATTGCAGTCAATACTGTTTTCTTTAAACTCCTTTGCCTTAAAACATACTGGTTATACACTCTCTGGAGTCACTGCCTCATTGGCCCCTCCTTGAAGGACCCACACTTAAAGCCAAAACTTGGCACCCTCAAATATGCCGTTTAATCTGTTAGTTTATGTTCCAATAGTAGTTGTTCATGCCGCAGTCTGGAGCAGTGAACAAATGCCGCGTCATTTGTTAATTTTTGCGCAAATAATAGTTGTCCATGAGGGAGTCTTGAAGTTAGGGACAATGAACGCAGCTTCACAATCCCGACATTCCGGGTTCGAAATCTGCATCTGGAAGAAAACCGCCTTTAGATAAGCTAGACTCTGGTTGTACTATTATTGGATTTTCCCAATCTGTGGTCAGGGGCGCTGTAGGTAAGCTAGCGTCAGGTTGTACTATTTTCCCAATGTATGTTGTCAGTGCGTAAAGGAACCCTTTACACGCTAGTAGTCACATGGGCTACTTGGTGATACACCCATATTTCTATATACCAATCAGCACTGGCTGAGTGATGAGGTACATGGTGATACACCCATATTTCTATATACCAATCAGCACTGGCTGAGTGATGAGGTACATGGTGATACACCCATATTTCTATAGACCAATCAGCACTGGCTGAGTGATGAGGTACATGGTGATACACCCATATTTCTATATACCAATCAGCACTGGCTGAGTGATGAGATACATGGTGATACACCCATATTTCTATATACCAATCAGCACTGGCTGAGTGATGAGGTACATGGTCATACACCCATATTTCTATATACCAATCAGCACTGGCTGAGTGATGAGATACATGGTGATACACCCATATTTCTATATACCAATCAGCACTGGCTGAGTGATGAGGTACATGGTGATACACCCATATTTCTATAGACCAATCAGCACTCGCTGAGTGAAGCTGTCAGTACCGCCCAGGTCGTCGTTACTTCCCACATAAATCTCCTGGTACCCATTTTAGGCTGAGTTGACCTGAAAGCCCAGGTCAACCTTTATTTTAAATTCGGATCCGCCCGAGCTGATTCGAACCCATTACCCCGGGGCCGGCAGGCGAATGTCTAGTTACTACGCTACCGCAGCTCCAAGGACCCCTAGGGGAAGCAAGCAATGTCACTGTAACCTATCAAGCATGTCGGAAGATGCCACTAGGACGATTTTTGCTCGGGGTTAGTTACCCCATCCTGAAGGGGACTTAGCTACCAAATCCAACCAACCACGGCCACGTCTAAAGATTGAGTTGAGCCGAGGCTGCTAGGAATGGGCAATGGGTGATACAGAATACAAAACACTTTCAGTAAAGTGTTGGAAAAGATAGTTGCGAGACACCTGTAAGAGAAACCGGGGATATGTAGACTTCTCCTAATGGAATTGGAGAGCTATCAATCAATAAAGGATACCTGGTCACATGCGGAGAAACTTGCTTCTGATGTATACAAAGGCTGTCAGAATAAGTTTGAACTGTGATGGTGGCCTTGGATCTGGAGGATGTATACAGCAGAGTTACGTATGGCTTTTGATGCACCTTCTTATGGATATAGAGATCTGTCTTCGGGTCGTGGATTGGACTGCAGCTGGCCTGCATGAACGCAAGCATGTTCTCATGAGTTTTGGAAGTTCGAGCCACGCGTGAAAGCAACAGGGACACGATAGGGATGTGACATTTCACCAGTGCCTTTCAGCGTCTACAGGAGTAGAAGAGCGGCAATAGATGTTTCAGGTTCTGAAAGAGTCCAGACTTCCTGACGATATTCTTGTGTGTATACAGGAGAGAGATTGGCCAGACATATCTAGTCAACTGCAGGCTGCAGTAGACGAAGTGGATGAGTGCTGCACGTAATCAGACTATCATTAACCCAGATAAAGTAGTCTTACTATGCTGTTCATCCAATAAGAGAAATGTCCAGGAATAGGTACCAGAGACCACAACGACGGCTGTGCAATCAACAGAGAGGACACACTAAAGTACCAGGGAATAATCTTGGACAGAGGTTTGCCATTCAAGGATCTCGTGGGGGAAGGACCAAGAAAGGAATTAATGTCCTGATTGTGGTGACAACGGCGGGCATGTAGCAAAGAATTGTGTACACTATCATCATCCGATCATTTCGACGATTAAATATCAGCATAGCGGAATGGATAAAAGAAATCGATCTTAAACATCCGGTGTGCTGACGCTGTGAAAGTAGGTTCAACCCATACACCGGTCAGTTGGACTAAAATGTTGAATTATCGTCCTTAACTTGGAGACGTAAATTACAAGTACTTCTGAAGACGGAGTGGGTTCGCCTGATGGTGAGGGACACTGGTAATAGCGAAAGCTAATCCACACGCAAAATTGAACCCGGTGCTACCAGAAGTAGCTTGTGTGGACAACGCTTGAGTTCAAATCGGGCGAGCGCAAAAATGGTCTGGGACTGCTCACAATATCTCATAGCTAACAATGGTCTGGGACTGCTCACAATATCTCATAGCTAACAATGGTCTGGGACTGCTCACAATATCTCATAGCTAACAATGGTCTGGGACTGCTCACAATATCTCATAGCTAACAATGGTCTGGGACTGCTCACAATATCTCATAGCCAGTTGATGAAGTTGGAGAATATACGAAATGAGGCGCATGCGAGTTATTCTTGGCTGTGCAAGGGAACTAACTGCCTTTTGTGTGTATGAGGCATATACCCGCCTCGACACCCATATGTGACAGGCACCGGGAGCTTTAAGCCAAGGTGTACCTTAGGATCGCACCAGAAAGAAGTTATCCCCTATATGAAGCTTTAGATGATACCAGGGGTCTAACGCTGTAGCGAGGCAGGCTTTGACTGGAACGAGCTTACGGCAGGCAAGTCAAGTTTATTAAATCGATAGGATAGCGCAGTGGTTCTCAATCTTTTTTTGGCCCATGCCCCCCCCCCTTTTACCATATGTTCAGAACGTCATTCCCCCCCCCCCCCTTCGAATTTACTCCCTATAAATCCCCCCCCCCCCTTTACACAGTATACATAAAAATGGAAGCTAAATTTAATAACACATACTAGAACAAGTCTAGACATCTACATAAAACGTGATTTGCGGGTCTGCTTACGTTATAAAATGAATTTCATTAGGGCGAGAAGTACAGAACAGTAAAATTTAGAGGGAAAACAATATCAAGTAACTTGATTCTTGTATTAATGCGATCTTGAAATAATCTTAATTCCCCCCCCCCCCCGGAAACCCTAAAATTCCCCCGGGGGGCGGGGGGAACTCCCCACCGGTTGAGAACCACTCGGATAGCGCATGGAGAAGATTGCGTAGTGGTGCTGCCTGACAATGAAGCGTTCCATAGTAGAAACGCAAGTGTCATGTGAAGTGGTTCGCATCGCTCGACAAGACGCGGGTTGCGGAAATATCGTGGATTTTCTGTCCAATGCATGAAGGTGTACGGCGCAATGATCGGACGGATAGTTTATATGACGTAAGAGAGTAGTAGGGCGGGTTGGCGCGAAAGTGGATACCCCAACCCGTAGTAGGAGGGTTGGCATGAAACTGGATGCCCCAACCCGTAGTAGGAGGGTTGGTGTGAAACTGGATACCCCAACCCGTAGTAGGAGGGTTGGCGTGAAACTGGATACCCCAACCCGTAGTAGGGAGGGTTGGCGTGAAACTGGATACCCCAACCCGTAGTAGGAGGGTTGGCGTGAAACTGGATACCCCAACCCGTAGTAGGAGGGTTGGCGTGAAACTGGATACCCCAACCCGTAGTAAGAGGGTTGGCGTGAAACTGGATACCCTAACCCGTAGTAGGAGGGTTGGCGTGAAACTGGATACCCCAACCCGTAGTAGGAGGGTTGGCGTGAAACTGGACACCTCAACCCGTAGTAGGGAGGGTATGCGTGAAACTGGATACCCCAACTCGTAGTAGGAGCGTTGGCGTGAAACTGGATACCCCAACTCGTAGTAGGGAGGGTTGGCGTGAAACTGGATACCCCAACCCGTAGTAGGAGGGTTGGCGTGAAACTGGACACCTCAACCCGTAGTAGGAGCGTTGGCGTGAAAGTGGATACCCCAACCCGTAGTAGGAGGGTTGGCGTGAAACTGGACACCTCAACCCGTAGTAGGAGCGTTGGCGTGAAACTGGACACCTCAAGCCGTAGTTGGCGTGAAAGTGGATACCCCAACCTGTAGAAGGAAAAGAAAAAATTTAACTGCAACATCTAAACAATCATGAACATGTCTATAAAGAGCGTGGGGTGAGTTGGTGGATGGCCTCTGTTCCATCGGGGGATGATCCCATAGGGAGATGATTCCATCTCAAGAAGATTCCTTCGGGAGAGGATTCCATTGGGAAATGATTCCATCGGGAGATGATTCCATCGGGGGTTGATCCCATAGGGAGATGATTCCATCTCAAGAAGATTCCTTCGGGAGAGGATCCATTGGGAAATGATTCCATCGGGAGATGATTCCATCGGGGGATGATCCCATAGGGAGATGATTCCATCTCAAGAAGATTCCTTCGGGAGAGGATCCATTGGGAAATGATTCCATCGGGAGATGATTCCATCGGGAGATAATTCCATTGGGAGATGATTCCATCGGGAAATGATTCCATCGGGAGATGATTCCATTGGGAGATGATTCAATCGGGAAATGATTCCATCGGGAGATGATTCCATCGGAGATGATTCCATTGGGAGATGATTCCATCGGGAGATGATTCCATTGGGAGAGGATTCCATTGGGCAATAATTCCATTGGGAGATGATTCCATCGGGAGATGATTCCATCGGGAGATGATTCCATTGGGAGATGATTCCATCGGGAGATGATTCCATTGGGAGAGGATTCCATTGGGAGATGATTCCATTGGGAGAGGATTCCATTGGGAGATAATTCCATTGGGTGATGAAAACCGTATAAGTTTTTTTTTTTTTTTTTTATGGATGTAGGATGGCATAAATGTTGAGTATATTTTTCTTTATGGTTCTAGGGTGGAATATATGTTGAGTATATGTTTCTTTCTGGATCTAGGATGGCACAAATGTTGAGTATAAGTTTCTTTCTGGATGCAAGATGGCGGACATGTTTAGTAACAGTTTATTTCTGGATGTAGGATGGTATACATGTTGCGTATAACCGTATTTATCTCTAAACGTTGGATGGCATAAATACTGAGTATAACCGTTTATGGTTCTGGATATAGGATGGCATAAATGATGAGTGTAAATTTCTGTCTGGATATAAGATGGCATAAATGTTGAGTATCAGTTTATTTCTGGGTCTTGGATGGCATAAATGTTGAGTATCAGTTTATTTCTGGATCTAGAATGGCATAAATGTAGAGTATAAACGTATATATTTTTGTTATGTAGAATGGCATAAATGTTGAGTATAACCGTATATATTTTTGTTATGTAGGATGGCATAAATGTTGCGTATAACCTTAAATGTTTCTTGATGTTTATAACACAAATGTTGAATATAACCGTTTATGTCTCTGGATGTTTATAACACAAATGTTGAATATAACCGTTTATGTCTCTGGATGTTTATAACACAAATGTTGAGTATAACCGTTTATCTCTCTGGCTATCCCGGCACAGGTTGAAGAAGACCTGAACAACCTGCAGAAGAAGCACGCGCTCTTGGAAAATGATTTCGATGTCGTGAATGAAAACCTCATAGCAGCCAACATCAAACGTGAGGCTTCGGAGAAGAGGGTAGCCGAGGTAGGTAGCGACGTCCGTCTGTCACTGTCAGCCCGTCACTCTCCGCCTGTCACTGTCAGCCCGTCACTGTCCGCCTGTCACTGTCAGCTTGTCATTGTCCGCCTGTCATTGTCAGCTTGTTACTGTCAGCATGTCACTGTCAGCCTGTCACTGTCAGCCTGTCACTGTCAGCCACGTGTGTTCTGTCAATATGCTTCTAGGTTTTAACTCATTCAGCGCCGAAGGATAATATATCGCCAAATGTGACCTCCCATTTGGACAGAAGGACGATATACAGCCTTACCATGGTCATCGTGTTAATTGTTTTGTTTTGTAGTAATTCTCGCAATTGTGATGCCCAGTGAATGAAAATATACATTACAACACTTTTTCATTTACATTTTCATTATAATACTGGTTCATGTGATCGTGCACCATGGTTGGTCCAAAGCTATGTTTTCTTTGGTACTGAATCAGTTGAGAGTCTATTATTAATTTCAACATCTCAGTCTATTTATGATATATTGTGCAGTCTGTCGGAATGTTTCGAGTCTGCTATCTCGCCTTTTGGTTAGATTTATAGATATTACCTCATTCGTTAGTTCGTTTACAGATCTATTATTTCACCTGATAATCAGTTTTTAGATCTGTTAATTCACTTGTCATTAGATCTCTAGATACATTATAGCTTATTTCTGTAGTAGCCAGATCTATTATCACAACTACCAGTAGATCTCTACATCTATTATATAATATATTAGTAGATGTCGAGATCTATTAACTAACATGTCAGTAGATCTTTAGGTCTATTATCTAACATGCCACTATATCTCTAGATCGATTATCTAACATGTCAGTAGATCTCTAGGTCTATTATCTAACATGTCAGTAGATCTCTAGATCTATTATTTGACATATCAGTAGATCTCAAGGTCTATTATCACTCTTGCCATTAGATCTCTAGATCTATTATCTCACTTACCAATAGATCTCTAGATCTATCGTCTCACACGTCACCGGATCTCTAGAACTATATCAAACCTACTAGTCAATCTCTAGATCTATTATTTCGTAAGTCAGTAGATCTCCAGATCTTCTTCTTCTTTCGTTCGCTTGAAATATGTCTATAACTGCAACGTTGTTTCTTGTATGAATTTAACTGTCTTTTTTCAGTTCACTCAGCTATCCATAGAGTTTATCTTCCACTGTCGTCTCTCTAGGCCAGAAGGTTTGACTAGATATGTTGTATTTTGAGCAGTCTTGGAGTATGTGCTCTGCTGTGTGCGACGCCAATCCACATGTACACATGGCTGATTTACCAATCTTGAATTTTGTATACATGTGGTTGCGTAATCTATCTCCAGATCTATTATTACACTCACCAGTAGATCTCTAGGTATATTATGCAACATGGCACTAGATGTTTAGATCTATTATTACACTCACCAGTAGACCTATTATTACACCTATAAGCAGATCCATTATCACACCAATCAATAGATCTCTAGATCTATTATCTCACATGTCACTAGATCTCTAGTTCTATTATGACGCCTAGCTATGAATCTCCCGATCTATTATTTCTTAGGTCAGTAGATTTCTAGATATATTATCATGCCTGTTAGGACATTGCTAGACCTATCTCCAGATCTCTAGATCTACTATCTTGCCTGTCCGTAAGATCTTTAGTTCTATTAACTCGCCTGTGGATAGATCCTTGGGTCTATTTTCTTGCCTGTCAGTAAGATCTTAGATCTATTATTTCGCCTCTCAGTACTATTACATATCTATTACCTCAACCCTCAGTATTATCATAGATTTATTATCTAGCTTTTCAGTATGCCTGTATATTTGTTATCTCAAATCTCGATATTATTATAGATCTATTAATCACCTCTGTTTTTTTAAAAACAAAATCCTTCTGCCTGCACAACATTGGTTGGAACCTCTAACTGCTAAATCCTCGGTATACTTGAGCAATCATTTATTGCTGTTTAATACAATATACGACACGATACTGTTTATGGCCTATTTTTCTTCGATGCTCAGATCTTGTAGAATAGCAGTATTTGCCTTCTTCTTGGTCGTGATATTCTAAGAAAATGGGGGTAGCATTCAGCCCCAAACCCCACATTTTCTTCTTAGTGCTTATGAACTAAATTGATCTAGTCAGCCATTCATTAGCGTGTTAATGATGAGACACTACTGGACGTGGTTGCAGAAGGAAACAAAGATACGCTACACAAAGATATTTAAAAATTAGTTAGTTATCATTTTAGGGTTTCATTTCGCACTCAGGATATATCCATTGGTGCTCAAATCCTTCCCCAACATATGCATCAGCGTCCGGCGCTAATACTAATAGGGCCAGTTCTGTGTTGGTTGACAAGACCCCTCATTCTTCCGATGCGCCTCTCGTGTGCCAATTCTTACTTCTAAGTCTCTCATTCTGGACAATACATTAGATTCGCTGGCATCAAAGTCCTCCGCTCTCCACATCTCTTTGAGGACAATAATGTCAGACGATCCATAGGTTGACCATCTGCAGGGGATGCGGAGTCAGCAAGTTTATCAGTTCATTAATTTTCCTCAACTCCCGCATGTCCCGGAACGAAGGTGAAGGTGACTACAGCAGACCTCCGCAGCGATTCAATCCAATGTCTGCGCACAGAACCAGCCTCGATCTTTCGGATCATGCTCATCTGAATTAACACGGTTGTTGTAGAAGTTAAACACCATTTCCAATAGTTAGCACCAGCCTACACAGTAAATATGACACTCTTTGTGAAAACAACAAACACCCACATTAGCGCATTCTAGCTTGGATTGAGATCAAACCAACGTGCAAGATATCAACAGCCAGGTTGACTGATGACCTCGATTACTCAGCACTGCCGACGCATGTTTTTGCTTTCTCCAGGTTTTAAGCTATCAGCTGTCGCTGAATTCAAAGGTATTGATCCGCACTTGTAGCGGTAAAGAAGAGAAGCAGAGATAAGAGGGCATACATCTTCCCCTTTTCACCCACTAATGCAACATAGACACACAACCAACTCCCGTCTTTGTAGTTACAGTACGTTGTATTCAACCCCAGGATTTATTACATTTTTGTAACTCACTAGACAATTTTACAATCAGCAGTTTGCCATTGCTGTCTGAGATCAGGGGCAGAATTTGTCAATCAATAACTGCATTTCAGAAAATGACAAATATCTTCAGCAAGAAGTCACTATCATTGAATATCAGAAAGAGAGTGCTGGCATGTTATATAGAACCTGTTCAGCTGTGTGACAGTGAATCATGGAAAGAGAACGAACAAATTCAGAAAAGCGTCGAAGCAACGGAGATGTGGTTCCTGGGTGGAATGTTGCGAATATCTTGGAATGTAAATTAACTAACAATGATTGCCTGAGAAAGACTAATGAAACTAGAACTTGCATACAACTATGAGAGAGAGAGTGAGAGAGAGAGAGAGAGAGAGAGAGAGAGAGAGAGAGAGAGAGAGAGAGAGAGAGAGAGAGAGAGAGAGAGAGAGAACGTTCTTTGGCTACATAAGGAAAACAGAAGCACTGGAAAACATCACGACGACTGGAAAGTTCATTTGAAATAGAGGTTGAGGCAGACCGAGAGTTATGATGCTGGATGTACTGAGACGGTGGCATGGAGGAATATCATCAACAGAGTTGACCTGGAGCACCAAGGACAGAGATCTGTGAAAAGACATCTACACCTACGCCAGGACACGTGATGATGATGATAAGTGATAATATTAATTTGTGTAGCATTTGTGATTCTCAAATAAACGCCCCGGTTTCTAAGTTACAAGATATGCCAACCCCACACACACGGTGTAATGAAGCAAAAACAACAAAAGTGCCAGTTTTACACTGATATAAACAGCGAATAACAGAAAGTACGTCAGAAAATTTAAACTGAATTTACGCGGTTATTTGAAAACTACATGCTAATATTTACCTCCACTGGGCGAACCGCCCCAGCGACTTTACATAACCTTCATTTCCATAAATGGATATATTTACTGCAACATAGGATCGCCCGCCAGGAGGGACAGCAGAAACCAAGCTCGTCAGTAAGTGGTGGGGATAGGCCGTCTTTCTACGCTGGCTAAATGCTGCAGAAAGGACGAGCACGCACACACAGAAAGTACAATACACCTCTTTGAGAATATATAACAGATTCGTGTGTAGAAAATACATAAGATACTCGCATCAATCCTCTTTTATCAGTGTACTTCCCATGCGTCGTAATACACGTCACTGTGAATATTTTGAATGCTTAAGCCGAAACTTTTATGTCGGTAAAGAAAGGCGCAATTTTCATCCGCGTAAACCCATACTATATATATCCTGTTTCCGGTTGAGAGCTGTGGTAGCTTGGTTTCTCATAGGTTGTGTACATCAATAAGTGACGACAGTGGATTGTAAAATATGAAAGGGGAATGAACGGACAATCACAAGTGTTGTGCTGGTCTTACAGAGTAAACAAGCGCAGACATTCTTTTCTCCTCCACTCTCTTTGAACCCGAGTGTAGTCCACATCATGGTACTGCTATAAGGGAGTGCACTGGACGACTAATTTTAGCTTTTTTGTTTTGTAATTGTCATCTTAAAACAAAACTGTTCACACGAAACTACAAATGCAAGGCAAGATAAAGATGTCCTTATCTGAGAACTTGTGTTCTGCAGTAAGGTACCGACCCAGTGGGAGTAAAACCCGGTGCAATGGCCCACTTGAAACCGTTAACGTTGCAGGAGTTGTCAAAATAGCGTTGAGGGCATCACTAGACTCCATTAAGGTCCCTCCATCTCCGGATTTGTCATCAGGATACAACCCCGAAGCCTTTCCATTGTACAGATATTCTACAAGCAGCGGGGGTTTGCAATAGATGAGCTGCGAGACAAAGCTGAAGTGTCCCATCTGTCCGAAGCAGCCGGGCATCTACAGGTGCCAGTGACTCGCAGGTAACCCACTTCTTACGTTAGTGGAAACAGCACCACCATGTTGAAAACAAAACAGTGCACGAAGTCCACGAGCTGAATATAGTTGTCGGGGACAAGAAGAAGTTAGATAGCTGTGACAGGCCAGAAGCACACTTGGCTGTCGGAAGCCAGCGGGAGCTAGACTTGGCTGTCAGAGACCTCTTGAGTAGCTAGGCTTGGCTGTCGGAGACCTTGAGTTGCTAGACTTGGCTTTTGGAGACCGGGAGCAGTATGATAAGCTGTCAGAGACCAGGATAAGTTAAATAAATTGTTACAGGCCAGGAGCTTAAATTGACTGTCAGAAACCAGAAGGAGTTCGATAAGCTGTTAGAGGCTAGGGGGATTTAAACTTGGCTGTTGGAGACCTTGAGTGGCTAGACTTGGATATCGGAGGCCATGAGTTAGACTTGGCTGCCGGAGACCTTTAACAGCTAGACTTGGCGGTCGGAGACCTTGAGCAGATAAGATTGGCTGTCGGGGCTAGACTTGGCTGTCGGAGACCAGGAGTTGCTAGACTTAGCTATCGGAGACCAGGAGGTGCTAAACTTGGCGGTCGGAGACCTTGAGCAGATAAGATTGGCTGTCGGGGCTAGACTTGGCTGTCGGAGACCAGAAGTTGCTAGACTTGGCTATCGCAGACGAGAAGTTGCTAGACTTGGCTGTCGGAGACCAGTAGTTGCTAGACTTAGCTATCGGAGACCAGGAGTTGCTAGACTTAGCTATCGGAGACCAGGAGTTGCTAGACTTAGCTATCGGAGACCAGGAGTTGCTAAACTTGGCGGTCGGAGACCTTGAGCAGAAAAGATTGGCTGTCGGGGCTAGACTTAGCTATCGGAGACCAGGAGTTGCTAGACTTAGCTATCGGAGACCAGGAGTTGCTAGACTTAGCTATCGGAGACCAGGAGTTGCTAGACTTAGCTATCGGAGACGAGGAGTTGCTAAACTTGGCGGTCGGAGACCTTGAGCAGATAAGATTGGCTGTCTGTTCTAGACTTGGCTGTCGGAGACCAGGAGTTGCTAGACTTAGCTATCGGAGACCAGGAGTTGCTAGACTTAGCTATCGGAGACCAGGAGTTGCTAGACTTAGCTATCGGAGACCAGGAGTTGCTAGACTTAGCTATCGGAGACCAGGAGTTGCTAAACTTGGCGGTCGGAGACCTTGAGCAGAAAAGATTGGCTGTCGGGGCTAGACTTGGCTGCCGGAGACCAGGAGTTGCTAGACTTGGCTGTCGGAGACCAGGAGTTGCTAGACTTAGCTATCGGAGACCAGGAGTTGCTAGACTTAGCTATCGGAGACCAGGAGTTGCTAGACTTGGCGGTCGGAGACCTTGAGCAGAAAAGATTGGCTGTCGGGGCTAGACTTGGCTGTCGGAGACCAGGTGTTGCTAGACTTAGCTATCCCCTCTGCCGTGCGTCCACCTTGACGAGGTAGAGGGGCTTGCGCGTTCCAATGACCCCAAGAGCTATGCCGACGGTAGCACTGCTACTGGTAGGGTCACCCATGTCGGACAGGTCAAGGGAGAGGGACCAGACGAAGTGACGCACAAACCTGCTGCCTTGTAGGTAGACTGGGGACAGTCAAAGGCTAGGGAAAGCATCCCGAAAAGTGCTTGTCGAAATCGGATGTACTGAGCCACAAGCTTGACAAAGAAGTGCAACGTAACTTTATCATTTCATGATGCCACAGATGAAAATTAATCGTTATGGTGCTAATCCCGTGAAGTCCCATCAGGCGGTGATAGTGCCGGGCCCCCTGCCTCGAGGGGGTCCACCCATGACTACTGGTGGTCACCTTCCCCTGTGCTGTGGAGTCAAGGCACAGAGGAGTAGGTTAAGAGCTATTGACCAAATACCAAGGACACTCAACATACTACAGTGGAATGCCGAAGGAGTTTATAACAAGAAAGAATCCCTGACACAGCGTCTTCATAAAGATAGAATAGATGTGGCATGCATTCAAGAGACACACCTCAATGCCAATCGCAAATTTTCAGTCAGAGGATATCAGGCCACACGTTTCGACCGCGAAGGACATAAAGGAGGAGTTCTAATACTTACACGAAATACAATACCTTGCAGCGAAGTATCTGTGATCTCTGACAACCAAACAGAAATTATAGGTGTTGATATAATGATAAAGGACGTGAAAATAAGAATCTACAATCTGTATAGCCCAGCAGATAAGGACCTTACACTCTCAAACATGAAAATAACTGACACAAACTGCATTATTGTCGGAGACTTTAATAGCCGTTCAGAAAGATGGGGATACCCAGATACTGACAAAAGAGGAGATGAATTGGAGGACTGGGAAATAGACTCAAATCTCCATCTACTCAACAAAGCGGATGACACACCGAGCTTCTACTCCAGAAGATGGCTTACCACTTCTACTCCAGACTTAGCTTTCTGCACAGGAGACATCCTCCACAAAATCGATCGCCATGTGCTGGACCAATTAGCAGGTAGTGACCACAGACCAATCAAGCTTGTAATGAATATGGAGTATGTTCCACAGGAGCAAAAGCCCTTGCCCCGCTGGAATTACAAACGAGCAGATTGGGACAGATTTGCCATACTAACAGACAAATATTGTGAAAACATAAATACACGATATGGCAACATAAAGCAAATGGTGGAAAGTCTAAACAGAGCGATAATACAGGCAGCCACTGAGTCCATTCCTAGAGGAGCGAGGAAAAATTACAAACCATACTGGACTGAAGAACTACAAAGTTTGGAGGACAAAGTTGAAGATGCCAGGAAGACAGCAGAGAGAGAACAAACAATTGAAGCGAATATCTCTCTCAAAGCCATCTCAGCAAAATATAAAAGAACAGTAAATCAAACAACAAGAGATTGTTGGAGGGAAAAAACAGAAAACCTGAATTTTGACAGGGATGGAAACAAACTATGGAAACTAGTGAAAGCCATGAACAATGAAGGACCTAGAAACAAACAAATAACAATTAAACAAGGAAATGCCTTGCTTACAGGAAAAAAGGCTGCAAATGCACTAATGGAACACTATGCAAATGCAAACCACATTGATATTACAACCGAACAGAAGAAAGCAATCAAAGACAAACAGATACATCATAGAAATACAGAGACAGCAGCAGAATATATGATGGCAAATCTAACAATGGAAGAAATGGAACAGGCAATGAATACCCTAAAAAAGAAGAAATCACCAGGAAAGGATGGAATCACAAATGAAATGCTAATAGGACTAGGCAACAAGGCAAAGAAGAAACTACTAGCAGTCCTAAATAACAGCTGGAAGAGAGGAATAGTCCCACAGGCATGGAAGGAAGCTATACTAATACCAGTCCCAAAGAAAGGAAAAGACCTGGAAGAACCAAATGGCTATCGACCTATCAGTTTACTTAGCTGTGTAGGAAAATTAATGGAACGCATTATCAATGGCAGGCTAACATGGCATCTGGAAGAAAACAAACTCTTAACACCACACCAAGCAGGATTCAGAAAGTACAGATCCACTGAAGATCAAATAACCTATATAGCTCAGGAAATAGAGGATGCCTTCCAAGAGAAAAAGCACACACTAGCAGTCTGGATAGATTTAGAAAAAGCATTTGATAAAGTATGGAAGGAAGGACTGAAAGTAAAACTGCAAAACATGCATGTTTGTGGAAAAATGTATAAATGGATCAGCCACTACCTTGAGAACAGAACTGCCAGGACAAAAGTACAAGGACAAACAAGCAAAATGATGCTGCTGGAGCAAGGTGTCCCCCAAGGAGGAGTTCTTTCACCAACATTATTCCTAGCATATATAAATGACATCACAGAAAATTTTCCAGCCAGAGTACACACATCCTCCTTTGCAGATGACCTAGCCATATGGACATCTGAAGAATATATTAGTACAGCTAACAGCAGAATACAGCAAGCCTTATTAGCGCTAGAGGACTGGTCAAAATCATGGCTAGTGAAGATAAGTGAGGAGAAAACAACATGTACAGTGTTCTCCCTCTCAAATAAAACTCAGCAACCTAAGCTGGTATTGAATGGAAAAATATTGCGCCATGAAGAAAATCCAAACTATCTAGGAGTCACCTTTGATCGTCGCCTGACATGGAAGACACAGGTTGAGAAAAATCGAACAAGAGCAAGGCATAGAATGGCAATCATGAAAAAGCTTGCTGGTACAACGTGGGGAGCAGATGAGAAAGTTCTCAAGAAGTTATATACTGGACGGGTGAGGCCAGTACTGGAATATGGCATTGCAGCTTGGGCAACAGCAGCTAAGTCAAACTTTAACAAAATAAGTAGAGTCCAAAACCAAGGAATGCGAATCATAACTGGAAGCCTGAAGACAACACCTATTAATGAACTAGAAAAGATCACTTGTTTACAACCAATGCAGGATAGAAGAGATAGCAGAGCCCAGCAACAAGCAGAAAAATTTAGAAGATTGACAGACCACCCTATGTACAACAGATTTAATGGTTTTGGAAAGGGAAGACTGAAGCGTAGCAACTTTGTAGAAACTGCAAAACGAAGGATTAGGGCAGATCCTATACTTAACATATCAACAGTCAAGCCCATACACAATGCACACAAGTTCCCAGCTTGGAGACAGCAGCAACTGCCTGAGATGATAGAAAACATTCCTGGTATTGAGAAAAAGAACACTCAGCATGAAACCGAAAGAAGAGAAATAACCCTAAACTACATAAAAGAACATTACCCAAGCAGGAATTGGACCCATGCATATACAGATGGATCAGCCAAAAATTCAATAGAGAATGGAGGAGGAGGAATTCTCCTAAATTTAAAAAATGGAGTGAAAAAAACACATTCAATGGCAACTGGAAAATTTTCAAGTAACTTCAAAGCGGAGGTAGAGGCTTTGAAAACTGCAGCAGAAATGCTCCTGATGGAGGAAAATAAAGAGAAGCAAATAGCTATCTTCACAGATGCAAAGTCAGCTGTCTCAATACTGAAGAGCATTAACAGCACAGAACTAACTGACCTAAGAGCAGCACTCCATGGTCTATGCCAGAAATCCAAAAAAGTTGTAATACAGTGGATCCCATCACATTGCAGTATACCTGGAAACGAAGAGGCTGACAGACTGGCAAAAGAGGGCGGACGACTACCACAGCCCGACATAGACATAACCTATAATGAGGCAAAGAGGTTGATAAAAAGCACTTATAGAACCAAATGGGAATCAGAGCATCCAGGCCATCAGAAGGATGATGCATATTACAAACTCGACCGAAGAGAACAAGTAACAATCTTCAGACTCCGCACAGGACATAACAGGCTGAAATACCACTTGTTCAATAAACTAAAGATAGGCGATACCGATGAATGTAATTATAGAACTGGAAAAATGACAGCAAAACATTTGCTGCAGGATTGCCCAACGTATGCAGAACAGAGAAAGATATTTTGGCCCACACCTGCTTCATTTGAAGACAAGCTCTATGGAGATATCAACAAGCTCAAGTTGACCGCAGCTTACTTTAACTGCATACAGGTTGACATTTAAAGGTGCATGAAGACCCAGAGGCATGAAATGGAATATTGCTTGGATAGCAAATCCATTATGTGGAAAGTCCAAATCGAAAGCTTGCTGTGTGGGCTTCATAAAAGGTGGAAAAGTGTCCTAGTGGCACGAAATGGAATATTGCTTGGATAGCAAATCCATTACATGGAAAGTCCGAATCGAAAGCTCACTGTGTGGATGTCATCTGCAGACTGCATACTTCTGGTTTCCAGAAGAACAGCCTATGGTGAACGGAAGGCCCAATATACGGAAGTGAGGCTAAGCAGCCATGTGCAGGACGTGACGATTCCTTGGGTGAGCTGAGTACCAGAGCGCTATGTATCGGCTCTGCAAGTATGGAAGCCTCCTTGGATGGCGGGGAATGCCCATGGTCTGCCCCTGCCTTCCCTTGAGGGCTGACCAGGATCTTTGGCTGTTCTATATGGACCAGCTGGGATGGGGGATAACACCACAACAGTGAGAGTCAAACGTCCTAAGAAACCCCCGGGAAGGTTAACCCGGTCAACAAATGCCCGCAGAAGTCGGATGTGTCGGCCTAACGGCGCAAGAACGCAGCTCTGCTGTAAACAGGCACAACGCAATCACATCCGGAAAAAAACTCCGGATGAACGAAGAAGAAGAAGACTTAGCTATCGGAGACCAGGAGTTGCTAGACTTAGCTATCGGAGACCAGGAGTGGCTAAACTTGGCGGTCGGAGACCTTGAGCAGATAAGATTGGCTGTCGGGGATAGACTTGGCTGTCGGAGACCAGAAGTTGCTAGACTTGGCTATCGGAGACCAGTAGTTGCTAGACTTGGCTATCGGAGACCAAGAGTTGCTAAACTTGGCTATCGGAGACCAGGAGTTGCTAGACTTGGCTATCGGAGACCAAGAGTTGCTAAACTTGGCTATCGGAGACCAGGAGTTGCTAGACTTGTTTGTCGGAGACCAAAAATTGCTAGAGTTGGCTGTCGGAGATCATAAGTAGCTATACCTGGCTGCCGGAGATCTTTAGTAGCTAGACTTGGCTGTTATAGATCTGGAGTAGCTAGACGTGGCTGTCGGAGACCAGAAGTTGCTAGACTTGGCCGTTGGGGACATGAGTGAACAATAAGAAGAAGACAGGGTGCAACATGAAACTAGCGTATGTTGGACGACACGCTACACAATAACAGCTTGAAAGCTATAAAAACGTGGGCTACGAACCGTCATTCATAGCCTACCCTGGAGGAAACATGCACTCTAGCAGCATATGTTTGAATCGGGAAAACAAAACCACGAAATGGTTTCAGGAAGACAACAATGTACAGAAATTAAGCCAGAGATTTATTAATGTATTCTCTGCAGCAACAATATATACGAATTCCCCGTAAATCCGCCTCTTCAGTTATGGAATTATGTTACTTGTATCTTCTTTATTCGTAGATTTGTGCATTCCCATGTCATGACTAATACATAAAATAAGCCCGCTTGAGTTCAGCTGTTGGTTGTTGTTCCTACACTATCTGTGTTGTCTGTGTGGGATTCTCAGGTGTCACAGCCACCCCAGATGTGTTCCGGGAATCCGGGATTAACCATTTAGTGTAGTCTGATTACTTTAACATTGTGATACTGATGGCGGGCAATGACTTGTCGTAGCGGCGGCTGCTACTACTACTACTACTACTACTACTACTACTACTACTACTACTACTACTACTACTACTACTACTACTACTACTACTACTACTACTACTACTACTACTTCTACAACTACTACTACTACTACTACTACTACTACTACTACTACTACTACTACTACTTCTACTACTACTACTACTACTACTACTACTACTACTACTACTACTACTACTACTACTACTACTACAACAACTACTACTACTACTACTACTACTACTACTACTACTACTACTACTACTACTACTACTATCTCTATTACTACGACCTCTCCTGCTGCTACAACAATTGCTGCTGCTATCAGTACCATCACCACTACTGTAACAGCACCAACAACTACAACCACAAATACCATTAAGACAACGACTCAGAATACTACTACTATTACCACCGATGCAACCACAACAACGACAGCAAAGACTAGTACTACTTCTGCTAAAACAGCAACAACAGCGACTACTGCTGCTGCTACCACAACCACGATAATTATTATTATTGCGACTGTTACTGCGATAACAATAACGACTATTTCGATAACGAATGTTTTTCTTCCCTGCTATAAAACAACAGCAACAACGGCTGCTGCTACTATTACTAAGGTGGTAGGACTGTAAGTCTGCCTAATGCTGTGAAAGTGCATGATTTAATCCTACGTATAGTGTCTGGCTGACCGTAGCTGAACACATTCTATTCCATTATACCGTTACCCTACCCCGTTCAACCTCAGAAGAGAAGTTATATTAGGGTCCATCCCTGGCTCAGATTAATAATCCCAAGACTGGATCAGCTACAAATAGGAAATTAATTTGAAGGTGATTGTTGTCCAAAGCGGGTAATGGCTTACGTGAACAGATGAAGACTGTGCAAGTATGCGAACATAATGACAAGCCCACGGAGTACCTTGACACCCCGGGACACACGTGGGAAGGCAACCACCGATAGTGTAAGCGCCTGTCGCTTCTCATTACAGTTATTATTGTTTTGTTAAGTGTCTCATGGCTGCTATTTGTGAGGCTATTGACATCTGACTGCACCACATTGTGAAGTGAAAGTGCTACTTCAGAATTAGAAATAATACCAGGGAGTGATCTCGTCGCTTCACAATCGCAATGTGTCATTCTTCTTTCTTTTCTTCTTGGGCTATACTCTTCCTCCTAAGTCTTCTTTTTCTTCTCCTCCCCCCCCCCTCCTTCTTCCTCAGTCAGATGTCCAATAAAGCCCTTGCATGTCACTTCATTTTATTTATATTACTTTTCAATTGTATTATAATTGTTTATCTACCTCCAGTATGTTGTAATGTGTTTATTTTATCTTATAGTACCATTTCTGTCATTGCTAATGAAGGTTTGTTACCGTAACTCCCACTGTATTTGTTTTGTTTTCGTCTTGTAAAGCTGGGCTACATTTCTTAGTTCCCCCTTCTATTCACCGCCCACCACAGCTGACCCACTTTCATGTGGGCATTAGTTTCCCCCTTCTATTCACCGCCCACCACAGCTGACCCAGTTTCCCGTGGGCATTAGTTCCCCCTTCTATTCACCGCCCACCACAACTGACCCAGTTTCCCGTGGGCATTAGTTCCCCCTTCTATTCACCGCCCACCATAGATGACCCAGTTTCCCGTGGGCATTAGTTCCCCCTTCTATTCACCGCCCACCACAGCTGACCCAGTTTTCCGTGGGCATTAGTTCCCCCTTCTATTCACCGCCCACCACAGCTGACCCAGTTTTCCGTGGGCATTAGTTCCCCCTTCTATTCACCGCCCACCACAGCTGACCCAGTTTCCCGTGGGCATTAGTTCCCCCTTCTATTCACCGCCCACCACAGATGACCCAGTTTCCCGTGGGCATTAGTTCCCCCTTCTATTCACCGCCCATCACAGCTGACCCAGTTTTCCGTGGGCATTAGTTCCCCCTTCTATTCACCGCCCACCACAGCTGACCCAGTTTCCCGTGGGCATTAGTTCCCCCTTCTATTCACCGCCCACCACAGATGACCCAGTTTCCCGTGGGCATTAGTTCCCCTTTCTATTCACCGCCCACCACAGCTGACCCAGTTTCCCGTGGCCAATAGTTCCCCCTTCTATTCACCGCCCACCACAGCTGACCCAGTTTCCCGTGGGCATTAGTTCCCCCTTCTATTCACCGCCCACCACAGCTGACCCAGTTTCCCGTGGGCATTAGTTCCCCCTTCTATTCACCGCCCACCACAGATGACCCAGTTTCCCGTGGGCATTAGTTCCCCCTTCTATTCACCGCCCACCACAGCTGACCCAGTTTCCCGTGGGCATTAGTTCCCCCTTCTATTCACCGCCCACCACAGCTGACCCAGTTTCCCGTGGGCATTAGTTCCCCCTTCTATTCACCGCCCACCACAGCTGACCCAGTTTCCCGTGGGCATTAGTTCCCCCTTCTATTCACCGCCCACCACAGCTGACCCAGTTTTCCGTGGGCATTAGTTCCCCCTTCTATTCACCGCTCACCACAGCTGACCCAGTTTCCCGTGGGCATTAGGTCCCCCTTCTATTCACCGCCCACCACAGCTGACCCAGTTTCCCGTGGGCATTAGTTCCCCCTTCTATTCACCGCCCACCACAGCTGACCCAGTTTCCCGTGGGCATTAGTTCCCCCTTCTATTCACCGCCCACTACAGCTGACCCAGTTTCCCGTGGGCATTAGTTCAGCCAGTCAAGGACCCACTGACACACCCCTCAGGCGTACTGGGCATATGGTTCTAGACCCATAATTACGTAGACCACTCGGTAAGCCAAAGGTCATGGGGTCAACATTACGCCGACCGCCTTCTCTTCCCAAGACGTTTCATGGTGTCCATTATAAAGCGAGAAAACCTGGCAGTCCGAGACAATGTTAAAAATACTGCATCGATGAGCATTTGAACCCACGACCAGCAACCCGGCCGGCAAACGTCTAGCCACTACTCTACGGCGACTCCCGTTTAATGGTCTGTCACTGTCGTATATTGCCTATAACACCTTGCGGCGTAGGACAGTCGCCGCGGTTAGGGTCTCTTTTACCCTAAATCTACATGTACCGAGGATTCGAACCTGGATCGACCCAAGGTAAACTAGGCTCTCTAGTCAATCCTCCGTTTTCTATGCCTTACTATGTATTCCCCTTCTATGTTGCCTTACGTACTAAAGTGTGCCAGTTCTCACTGCTATTTTTGTCCGACTCAGCAACATTCAAGATTTTCTTCTTTCCACTAGGCAAACACAATTTGTACTGTGGTTAGGCAAACAGGAGTGTGGTGTGGTTGGTGTATGGGGGTACTTTAGAACCACTTCTGTATCATACACACGAAGGGGCGTGCCTCCTTGTTGGTTTCACGAGAACTAACTTCATTCACCGAACTTCACCAGTTTTAAAGCAGTTTGAATCAACCACGATCAGCCACTAAACTATTTGAAACATCGAGGCATCTGTATTGACATTCTTCAACCATTTGTCAAGGGGCTATTTTCTTTGCCTCAATGACCAGATAAAATTTAAGACCCACATCTACAGGACTTGCCCGCTCAGGCAGCTCTCGTGACGTCATCGCGCCCTATTTGGAATGCCACGCGAGGAATCCGCGCGCAGGCTCGTTAGCACGAAGACCTGGGCTGTGTTATCAATTGCCTCTACTCCCGCTGATTTCGTTTCTATATTTATCTTTCGGTTTTGTTGTGCCTGTAGCCTCCCCTTCTCTCGTTGTGGGGGAAAAAAATGTCCACGCATTGAAAAGTTTGTGAAGTGATTTCCCGTGCTCTCCCCCTCCTGGGTGTTTTCTGTGGTTGTAGGAAAGTGGGAGTGCCCTTGTGTGAACTTTTCCCGATGGTGGATCGTGAATTCTTGGACGCGTATAACCCTAGAAGTGTACACTTACCTCAAGTTGTCAACTTGCGTGCAAGTTTGACGCAGATTCAGAATGTATGTCAGGCATCAGCCGATGTGCAAACACGAAGAAACAGACCCAGGAAGAAAAAGAAAAGAGTGAAGAATGAGCAGTTGTCTCATAATGAAGAGAAAGGCACAAGAGAAAGTGATGGTAACATTGTCGACAGTGATTCTGCAAGTACTAACTGTGATATTCCAAGTATGAACTATGATACTGCAAATATAGACACCAGAGTTTCAAAGCGAAGATCGAGAAATTCACGTTATGAAAATGGCGAAAGAGTTAAACGAAGCACAACAAAGCTGTCATCAAGGCGGCCTGATCCTGAGGGTGGACACCACGACACTGCACAACCTGACACCAACATTCTTGAATACGAACGGATTTTGAATGGTACAGAACCGCTGTTTTCAGACCTGGAGACTTAATTATCTCAAGAGAATGGAGATATCCAAAGGCCCAGACAGCCTACACGACTACGCAGACAAGGGCCAATGGATGGGTTATTCATCGCAAGCAGACAATTGGGCATCCACTCCAACACAATGATCAAGTTTTGCAAAAAGAACTAACCATAACGTATGTCAAATGGCCCACAGGGTGCGTAGATCATTTTCTTATTTTGTTTTCTATATTTTTCTTTCATATATATTTTTCCCCCGCATCATTATATGTCCCATGCCGGTAAGCGTGGGCGGTCATATTTCGCCATCTCACACGATCACCAGAGTCATGCGTCAGCCCGGTGTTCTTGTCTCGACCATACCACGTGACTACTGATTGTAAAACTGCAGAGAAAGCCAAACTGTATTTGGAGTTGGTCACGTCGCCCTGCAAAGGGCATGCAACAGTTGTGTGTGTCAGTGTGTGTGAGAGAGAGAAAGGGAGCTATTAATATTATATTTCTTTCTGTTGAGTAGCAATCCAAACGTGTGCACGTTTAGCATACCATATACTGTTTCGCGAGTTAGTGTAACGGTTATAGCGTTGCTTCGGTGATGGCACGAGAGTGGTCGTACAAGCGTTCACATGTTATCTCTCGTCGTACGCTACGGGAGGGAAGGACTGGTCAATTATTTCTCTGGATTAAGAGGCATGACTTAACCCAGAGATGTTCAAATAATGTGTGCTAGTGCATTCTGTACCAATGTATTATAACGACAAATAGATTCAGTCAGCAAAAACATTAAACAGACTTCAGACAAACGGGCTCAAGCAGCAAAAACATTAAACAGACTTCAGACAAACGGGCTCAAGCAGCAAAAACATTAAACAGACTTCAGACAAACGGACTCAAACAGCAACAACATTAAACAGACTTCAGACAAACGGGCTCAAGCAGCAAAAACATTAAACAGACTTCAGACAAACGGGCTCAAGCAGCAAAAACATTAAACAGACTTCAGACAAACGGGCTCAAACAGCAACAACATTAAACAGACTTCAGACAAACGGGCTCAAACAGCAATACCATTAAACAGACTTCAGACAAACGGGCTCAAGCAGCAACAACATTAAACAGACCAGACAAACGGGTTCAAGCAGCAACAACGTTAAACAGACTTCAGACAAACGGGCTCAAACAGCAAAAACATTAAACAGACTTCAGACAAACGGGCTCAAACAGCAACAACATTAAACAGACTTCAGAAAAACGGGCTCAAACAGCAATACCATTAAACAGACTTCAGACAAACGGGCTCAAGCAGCAACAACATTAAACAGACCAGACAAACGGGTTCAAGCAGCAACAACGTTAAACAGACTTCAGACAAACGGGCTCAAGCAGCAACAACATTAAACAGACCAGACAAACGGGTTCAAGCAGCAACAACGTTAAACAGACTTCAGACAAACGGGCTCAAACAGCAGCAACATTAAACAGACTTCAGACAAACAAGCTCAAACAGCAGCAACATTAAACACACTTCAGACAAACAAGCTGAAACAGCAACAACATTAAACAGACTTCAGAAAAACAAGCTCAAACAGCAGCAACATTAAACAGACTTCAGACAAACAAGCTCAAACAGCAGCAACATTAAACACAATTCAGACAAACAAGCTGAAACAGCAACAACATTAAACAGACTTCAGACAAACAAGCTCAAACAGCAGCAACATTAAACAGACTTCAGACAAACGGGCTCAAACAGCAGCAACATTAAACAGACTTCAGACAAACGGGCTCAAACAGCAACAACATTAAACAGACTTCAGACAAACGGGCTCAAACAGCAACAACATTAAACAGACCTCAGACAAACGGGCTCAAACAGCAACAACATTAAATAGACTTCAGAAAAACGGGCTCAAACAGCAGCAACATTAAACAGACCAGACAAACGGGTTCAAGCAGCAACAACGTTAAACAGACTTCAGACAAACGGGCTCAAACAGCAACAACATTAAACAGACTTCAGACAAACGGGCTCAAACAGCAACAACATTAAACAGACTTCAGACAAACGGGCTCAAACAGCAACAACATTAAACAGACCAGACAAACGGGTTCAAGCAGCAACAACATTAAACAGACTTCAGACAAACGGGCTCAAACAGCAACAACATTAAACAGACTTCAGACAAACGGGCTCAAACAGCAACATACCACCATTCTTTACATTCAGTTATTTGTTTCATGTCCCGTACATGACGTTGCATTCAACCCCAGCATTTATTAGCTGTTTGTGATTTACGAGGCAATTTTACGTAAAAAGGGGGTGTAGAGGCGAGAGGATCACCCGAGTTTTATCCCACATGGCTCGGTCTATTTCCACACGGCAGTCTGCTGTAAGCATCACACAAAGCACGAACTCCTTAGCTCTAGCTACGACCCCAAGGAGTCGCCGAGAAAATTTTACATTCAATAGTTTGCCAATGCTTTCTGAATGACCGAAACATCACACCATCGAAATCAACGCAAAGCGAATAATATAGTATTTATATACAATTTTATTGTGTACATAAGCTATTTGGAGACGGCAGGTACCTATTAATGAAAAATGAACACACGCGATTTCGGCGTTTGCAATGTCCTTTGATCCCACTGAAGTCTATCTAGCCACACACCCACTTCAGGCTTCATGTGCCACACTCCGTGACTTTTGGACTGGAGAAGTAAGAGCATTGGTTATTACCTGATGCACCGGATTCCCAATGTTCGCCCTCCGGGAGCGGAATGGTTTTTTTGGCGATGTCGATATGGGATATGTACGATCACAAACGTCTGGAAGGTGTCCGTTCATTCATGATAGAAGAAAAACGACCGGGAGTCATGGCCCGGATGGGCCCGCCCTCTGAGAGTGCCAATAAGGTAAAGGGGCCGAAACATTCAGCGAAGGTGGTACTTCTGATGATCAGATGTTATCCTGTCGTGTTTGCTCCAAGGCGGAGTCTTTACCACCTGACCTGGTTAGTACAGCATTGAAGGACAGCTTATCTCCCCTAGATGACCCTTCAATGCTTATTCAGCGTATATTGTCAGATGTGGGTAGCCGTGGCTAAGAGGTTAGGTGTCCGCCTCAGGCTCTGGAGGAACTGGGTTCGATCCCTACATAGGACTGGGAATTTTTTTTAAAGAACTATCGGCATCTGGTGTTATCACACGTACCCCTGATTTCGTGGATTGTGGGATCGGGGAACTTAGTCTTCTCGGATATGGGCGAAAGACAGGAGTTCCTGTATGCAAGTTAAAAATCCCACAGTAGTTCGAAATCGTAAAGAACAAACTGTAAGCCCACTGCCCTGGCTAAAGTGTTAGGAAAAGTAAAAGCTATACACGGCTAGATATAGCCTGCGACCTTGGATTGATTCGTAAATTGTCGTAATCGAAACAGGCTTTCCGGAGATGGTTTCCGAAATCTAATTTTAATTTTAACTTGAACCACGGAGCCTATAGATTCAGCATTCAGTTTCGGCTGTATGGAAACGTTGCTTGTAGGTCATAGGTCGCTGGTGTTAAACTCTGACCTCGCTTGTGTGTTCGGCTATATGGGCGTGTTTTGTATTCTGTTCTGATACACATGTGAGGTGACAGAGGACAACACATGTGTGGTGACAGAGGACAACATATGTGTGGTGACAGGGACAGAGGACTACACATGTGTGGTGATAGGACATGTGAGGTGACAGAGGACAACACATGTGTGGTGACAGGACATGTGAGGTGACAGAGGACTACACATGTGTGGTGACAGGACATGTGAGGTGACAGAGGACTACACATGTGTGGTGACAGGACATGTGAGGTGACAGAGGACTACACATGTGTGGTGACAGGACATGTGAGGTGACAGAGGACAACACATGTGTGGTGACAGGACATGTGAGGTGACAGAGGACATACACATGTGTAGTGACAGGACGTGTGAAGTGACAGAGGACAACACATGTGTGGTGACAGAAGACAACATATGTGTGGTGACAGGTCATGTGAGGTGACAGAGGACAACACATGTGTGGTGACAGAGGACAACATATGTGTGGTGACAGGACATGTGAGGTGACAGAGGACAACACATGTGTGGTGACAGAGGACAACATATGTGTGGTGACAGGACATGTGAGGTGACAGAGGACAACACATGTGTGGTGACAGGACATGTGAGGTGACAGAGGACTACACATGTGTGGTGACAGGACATGTGTGGTGACAGGACATGTGAGGGTGACAGAGGACTACACATGTGTGGTGACAGGACATTGAGGTGATAGAGGACTAAACATGTGTGGTTACAGAGGACAACACATGTCTGGTAAGAGGGCGTGTGAGGTGGTAGGACATGTGAGGTGAGCAGAGGACAACGCATGTGTGGTGAGTGGATATATGAGGTGACAGAGGACAACACATGTGATGTGACAGAGGGCAACACATATGTGGTGTAGGACATGTGTGGTGACAGAGGACAACATATGTGTGGTGACAGGACATGTGAGGTGACAGAGGACTACACATGTGTGGTGACAGGACATGTGAGGTGACAGAGGACAACACATGCGTAGTGACAGGACATTGAGGTGATAGAGGACTAAACATGTGTGGTTACAGAGGACAACACATGTGTGGTGAGAGGACATGTGAGGTGACAGGACATGTGAGGTGACAGAGGACAACACATATGTGGTGATAGAACATGTGAGGTGATAGAGGACTAAACATGTGTGGTTACAGAGGACAACACATGTGTGGTGAGAGGACATGTGAGGTGACAGGACATGTGAGGTGACAGAGGACAACACATATGTGGTGACAGGACATGTGAGGTGACAGGACATGTGAGGTGACAGGACATGTGAGGTGACAGGACATGTGAGGTGACAGAGGACAACACATATGTGGTGATAGGACATTGAGGTGATAGAGGACTAAACATGTGTGGTTACAGAGGACAACACATGTCTGGTAAGAGGGCGTGTGAGGTGGTAGGACATGTGAGGTGAGCAGAGGACAACGCATGTGTGGTGAGTGGATATATGAGGTGACAGAGGACAACACATGTGATGTGACAGAGGACAACGCATATGTGGTGAGAGGACATGCGAGGTGACAGTGGACAGTACATGTGTGGTGAGAGGACATGTGATGCGACCGAGGACAACACATGTGAGGTGACAGGGGACAAGACATTTTATGTGACCGAGGACAACACAGTATAGGAACCAGCGGGGTGAGCAAGACCCGTACTGAAACTTCACATCTATAGATAGCCATGTCAGGATGTAGCCAGGTCAGGATTCAACAGTAAAAGTATGAATGCAATTAGTGGAACTGGGTAAAGCTGTGGACATGTGAACAATATCAAATAACACGAAGTCATGCAGCTTTGCCGGCTTCGTGGCTTAGAGGTTAGCGACTTTTCTCCGTAATCTCGTATACTCTCGTGGGTAACGTGATGACGGTGAGAATCAGCAGTGGTTCGAATCGCATCGGTAACTTACGGGGTATGTGAGCCGGTTGCTCAGAAAGCAATGGCAAATTACAGAGCGTAATCTTGCCAAGAAATCAACATACAGCTGAAAGATGCTGGTGTTGACAGCGATGTCCTGTAAGGGATATGCAAAAAAAAAAAAAAATTACAGCTTTACAGAACACAATTACGGAAAACACATGACGTTGCGGCGACTAGCTCTCATCAGCAAACAAATACATACACATGTTTCTTCTTCTTCTTCTTCTTCTTCTTCTTCTTCTTCTTCTTCTTCTTCTTCTTCTTCTTCTTCAAATTTTCATTTTCTCTTCATTGTTCTAATTTTTAATCTTTTCACCCTTCTCATCCCGCCATTAATGTAGTCACTGGATAGTCCTCTCCATGATTATATGTTGTGTTTTGTGTATGTTTTTTTCCCCGATGAAGGCTAGTCACCGCAACGTCCTGTGCTTTCTGTAATTGTGGTCTGTAAAGCTGCAGTTTCTTTTTCTTTTCGCATATCCTATTACAGGACATCGCTGTCAACGCCAGCATTTTACCGCTGTTGTTGATTTCTTGGCAAGATTACGCTCAATAGTTTGCCATTGCTTTCTGAGCGACCGGCTCACATACGCCCGTAAGTAACCAGCGCGACGCGATCCGCTACCGAATCTCGCACAGCTGAGTTACCCTACGTGGATATACGGGAATACGGAGAAAGTTGTAAACCCCTAGGCCATGGAATACTTTGTGTTATTTTAATTTGTTTATGATTCAACACAGCAGGTTTGTACAGTTGTACTGGCTGAGATTAGGCCCAGTTTGGTCGTATTTTCCCCACAGATTTTAGTTCATTGTCAACAGATCCCAACCTAATGCCCGAAGGGAGCCTGTATGGATGAACCCCCATGCCAGGCAAAAATACTAATTAACATTGACGCCAGTAGTAATAGAAGACTTAAGTCGTAAATAAAAGCACATAATGTCCGACCCCAAAGCAATTGGGCGGCTCATTTAGGTTTGACATAGTTCTCTATGCTATAGCCACTCTTCTGTGCTGTCTAGTGAAAGGACACATTGTGAAGGATCTGTAACAGGCCTATTATATTCAACCACGGTTCAGCCAAGCCAAATACATTCTCGTGGTTCGCCATCCCGCATGTGGCGGTATTTTCCATATATGGTAAAAATACAATTTACATGGGAGGGTGTCAACATTAAGGACAGCCAGGTACCAGCCTTGCACAGAGAGGACGTTTGTCACGTGACACTCTTAAGAGGGCTTGTCGCATACACTAGGCGGACAGCCACACACTGACTCATTATAGCAAATTCTTGCAGTATATAGAGACATAGTGAATATTTATCCCGCATTGCTATATTAGATCATTGTTTCTAGTTGAGGAAGATTACATTGTTGTGGAGATAAGCTATTTAGTAGATTTTGATAACATTCTAAATTGTGTTACGGTCGTGTCTCTTGAAATCCGGTTGAGGAGGCCGGCTTGATATTTTCTGTTCTATTAAGTGGAAGGAATAATTTGGGAAAATGGCAAGTCAAAATTCAAGTTCTGGTGTAATAGGCAACTTAAAACTGAAGATGGTGACGCTAAAAACGGAGAATGATGGTCTTAAAGATGAAATTGAAAGATTACAACGAGAGATTGTCTCTAAGGATGAACGTTGCAGTCAGGTAGGTAATTTAATTTGTTAAATACGGCTGGGCTAGAACACTTCATTTAGTGTTCAGTTCAGTTAATAAAAAGTAAAATTATTTAATAAATTGAACATTTTAATAATATGCAGATAGAATATCTTGTTAACGGCGGTGTTTTTGTTAACAAAAGCGATGTAACTGCACTTTAAACAAGCACATTGGGTCTTACTCTCTCTGAATACATAAGGGCGGGTACGGTATGGTTATGTATTATGTGTATATCTACCCGTAGTCCCTGTTTAGATCGTCGTGTTGTCTCCGCGCTTTCGTTTGCTATGTTATCTCAATCCACAATAGAAAATAAAATTGAGAAATAAGATGTGTTTAAGTTAGCGACGATAGCTGCATTAACAAGTCACTTGAACTACCTACAGCTTCATTATTTTGTTTTCATTGGTAAAGTCAAAGCATCCATTCGAAATTTTAAAAGGGAGTTGTAAATAGAAATGAAATAGTATTAATGAGTTTCAATTGAATCAGCCAAAGGTTAGTGTCATTGTGTTAATGGTTTCTAGATCATTTGCGACATCGCTGTGTCAGACTGAGTTTGATGATACAATAATAATCTACTCTGAATTGGAAGACTATAGAAAGAGAAGCAACAGCGGAGATAAAAGGCGTGATGAGTTCACTTAGTAATGTGATGGTCGCCTCCATCTTTGTAAAGCCGTGATCTAATGCATCTCTAATCATATGACATCGTGGACATTTCACAGTGTTTAGAATAAAATTCCATTCTCTGTCGCATTTTATGTTCATTATACTAAAGAAGAATCTGTAATCTCTTTCTGTACATGAAATCTTCACATTGGGCTGTGGTTCAAACACCCCGGAAGTAGACAGAAATTCATTTGCTGCAGTGACAAACCAGGGCAGCTGTTGGAGCAGGCTGTTGCTGTTACTTACTGTTAAGTGTTAGCTTAGTCATCATACACAGTTCTGACTAATGGTGGGCAACCAGCATGTCATTTCATTTATTGAGGACAAAATTGTCAGCCATGGGTATACATTAATTATCCAGTAATTTAAAGTCAGATAATGGTACCCTATCAAAGATTATATAATCAGTGGCTGGTCTGTCTAAAAATATTGGTTGCCAGGAGACAACATAACAAGGAAATTAACATATTTAATGTATTGTCTAAAGTTAGAGGACCCACTTCATCAGGGGCCACAGAATCCACTTGCTATTGGGCAAGCTGGCTCTCTGTCCAGTCCCCAACTGAATATAATAACCCGGTGCTTCAGACCTCAATGGTAGGTCAGCATGGCAGAGTGGATAAGAACATTGTTCTTAAACATCCAGTGTGCTGATGCCGAGGTAAGAGGCTCAACCCCTACATCAGACGGCTGGACTAAAATGTTGACATATCGTCCTTGACTTGGGGATGTAAATTACAAGTACCTCTGAAGTCAGAGTGGGTTCACCTAATGGTGAGGGACACTATTAATAGGGAAAGCTAATCCACGTGCAGAATTCAGTCCAGCCATGCTAGAAGTAGTGTGTATGGACTACGATTGAATTCAAAGCGAGTGAGTGCAAAAAAAAGAAAGAAAAAAACAGATCAAAAGGAAACAGGATTAGTTTTGTTTTGTCAACCACAGCTTTGGAGTCTACTTAGCCTTATGAAGTGAGTAGTAGAGATTTCTTTGTAAAATAGAGAAGAGTTAAGAAAGAAAACTGGATCCCACACCACATAATGTTATGACCCAGTGTGTCTAATGGCCTATCTTTTCAGACCTCTGTATCAGTAACTGCCTTATGATTACCTAAAACCTTTTAATCTCGAAAGAATAATTGTTAAAAGTTTATATTTTCACAGTTTAAACCACAAAGTTGTGCTTCTTGTTATAGTTTCACACATCTTGAGAACTGTATTTATGATTTGTGTAATTAAACAAATCCGTCATTATTGTGAAGACCGAAATTAAAAGGCTTCAGTATTTTACATTAACTTAGTCCCATGCATAACTTCAAGTGTGATTGTTTCTTCCCCTTGAGTCCCAAACATCACGTAACGTGTTCTCATACTTTTTACATTTGGTCAGAACATACTACAGAAATTGGGCATCCATTTAGCCTCTTTGAAAGTGCACTTATGATTTTTCAATTTATTTATTTTCTGTCAAAAATTGGCGGGGAAGGGAGGTTTAACACGGCAAACTTTCACTTAAACATTCATTTGACAATGTATTTTTCTATGTGAATGTAACATGCGCAATAGATAATTGATGTACAAAAGATTAGTGATTGGAAGGGCTGAATGTAAGATGGGGCTTGCCTGCACAATTTGTGACCCTTTGAAAATAAAGTTTGTTTGTTCGTTCTTCTGATTGTGGCATTGGCATAGTGGTTTTATTGCACACAACGGTCAGTTGGACTTCAAGGTTAACTTCTTGTTCAGAAAGCAATGGCAAACTTCTGAACTTAAAAACTATCTAGTGAATCATAAGTGGCCAAAAAAGGGTTGGGGGATGATTGCAACGTTTTTGAGAGGACTTGCAATGTGCAAAACATTTCCTGTCAGTGACGTCTGCTGTACACCCTGCGACTGAATGCATTAACGAGCTTCTGCATGCTTAGATATATTAAATGTTATTTGCATGTCCTTTATAGGGTATCACAATAAACCCCAGCATTGTTTGGCTGTTCGTGATTTTTGTATGCAGTTATACATTCAGTAATTTGTTATTGCTATATGAATGACCGATGCTAATTCCATTGTGAAACTGCATTCACCACCTCTAAGACAGAGATGCTGACTTTAATGATCAGACCCGAAAACAAGTGCAAAAATATGCAATTAACAAACATTATAAATAAACACAGAAGAAGACCCATCTGCAAATCTAACCATTAGAGAACTCCTGTTTGCTGACGACCAAGCACTAATAGCAAAATCAGAAGCTGAATTACAAGACCACATGAATAGTCTAAACGAAATATGTAGGCAACATAACATGAAAATTAGCACAAGCAAAACAGAGGTAATGACTATAACTAAAGAAGAAAAAACAACAACAATTCACCTAAACGAACATCCCTTGAAACAAGTAAAGAGTTTCAAGTACCTAGGAAGTATAATATCAAATGGCAGATCAGAAGACGAGATCGAAAATAGGTGCAATAAGGCAAATCAACTCATTGGACAAATGGCACCAATACTAAAGAACAAACATGTATCAATAACTACTAAGAAAACACTTTACAACACAATCTTCCTACCAACTCTGTGTTACCAATGCCAAACCTGTACAATGACAGAAAAAGAGAAAAGAAAAATCACAACAGAAATGAGGTTCCTGAGAAGAATACTCAACGTATCAAGAAGAGATAAGATCAGAAATGAAGAAATCAGGACTAAAGTGGGGGTTAAAGCAGCAATAGATTTTATTAGAAAGCAGCAAGTCAAATGGTTTGGCCATGCAAGTAGGTTACCAGTCAACAGCATGCCACAACAAGCAATGATGTACAGACCAGATGGAAACAGAGGAAGAGGCCGACCACGTAAACGTTGGACGGAGGGAATAGCAGAGTCCATGGGAATATCGATACATGAAGCCCATAATCGGGCACTCTCACGAAGTTTATACTTCATCCTCGACACCTGCAAGGTACAAGAGGAACATGATGAGATGAGATTATAAATAAAGATGAGAAAATACTGGTAAATAAAGCACAATTAGGAAGACACAGCAGGTGGTATTTTGTGACACACGCCATCTGGCCATGTTCTGTGTGTTTAGTTTGTTGATGACTCAGTTCTGATAACCCAGCACTCAGGTCAGGCCCATAGGTGCAGTCTTCTTTGTTATATGTTGCTTTGTGTGAATGTGTATCATCTTGTGAATGGTTCATCATGTGAATGTTGTTTCATCATGTGAATGTTGTTTCATTGTGGGAATGTTGTTTCATTGTGTGAATGTTGTTTCATCATGTGAATGTTGTTTCATTGTGTGAATGTTGTTTCATTGTGTGAATGTTGTTTCATCATGTGAATGTTGTTTCAGTGGCACACTGAATGTTGTGTGTATACAAGCCACCCTCTAATACATCTCCTCCTATCAGAGCTGCAGTGAAATTGTTTTACTCATGAATTCAGCATATGTTCTTTAGAAAATTATATATACTTTTCTTGAGGTCTGAATGTATGTGGAGAATTAATGCCTTTACGTTTGTACTTGTGTTGTACTGACTGTGTGTACTTGTGTTGTACTGACTGTGTGTACTTGTGTTGTACTGACTGTGTGTACTTGTGTTGTACTGACTGTGTGTACTTGTGTTGTACTGCCTGCAGGGTACAGGGATAATCTCCTGCACTGGTTTGTTGGACTTCAGCATTTAATTCTTTGTTCAGAAAGCAATGGCAAACTGCTGAATGTAGAATTGCCAAGTTGATTCAACTTGGGGATTGATTGCAAGGTCCTGCTAGGGACTTTGCAACATTGTGAAAAATGTACTTTTCTCTTGTTCATATGCACGTTTGCCATACTTTTCTATTACTCGGCGTAGCCCCTTTGCTATAGAGACTCACATGGGTTAGAACAATGAATGCCCAGGGGTGCAATGTAGCAATTTGTAGCAGAATGTTGAACATTGAACAGCCAAATGATGTTCTAAAATAAATCAAGGCAGAAAAGGAACCATAGACATAAGAACAATATTCTCTGTCCATGAGAAAAGAAAACATTGGAAAAATTGTAACAACTAGTAGAGTTAAGCCAGTCTCCCTGGCCTAGGGGTTAGCGACTTTCTCCGTAATCCTGTATACTCTCGTGAGTAACGTGACAACGGCAAGAATCGGTAGCGGTTCTAACTGCGTCAGTAACTTACGGGGTATGTGAGCTGGTTGCTCAGAAAGCAATGGCAAGCTACTGAGCATAATCTTGCCAAGAAATCAACAATCAGCTGAAAGATGCTGATGTTGACAGCGATGTCCTGTAAAGGATATGCTAACATTATTATTATTTAGTAGAGTTAATGCGTAAAGAGATGGAATGAAGGCATAGGTGCTTCATTATTTGGCACTATTATTATTTAGTAGAGTTAATGCTTAAAGAGATGGAATGGAGTCATAGGTGCTTCATTATTTAGCTTTTCTTAGGCTACCTGGTGTGGTTTATTCACCTCTGTTCTTCATCATCATGATTATGAACACCATAGGACTTCAATAATTGTTTTTCATCAGTTTTTATTGAGTTTTTGTGTTTTGCTTTGATCACATAATTAAATTCTCTTCGACTTTCTCTATGGTTCTTCAAATTCTGTAGTCCCCTCATCTTTCTCTTCTCATGTGGGTTCTCACTGTTTCTCTGTTTTCTACAATGTATGTCCTATCATTTCAGATTTCTCTGCTTTAGTTCACTGTCTCAGTGTATTGACTTTTAATAGGTAGGCTTTCTGTTAGTTTTGTAATTGTTATATAATCGACATTTTGAACCCAAAGAATCATGTTGAGACATCTGTAATGATACATTTGTTAATTTTGAAACTTCCTGTATGTTTGTAAATTAATTCAGTTATAGGGAGATTGTTGTTGCTTCTATCGTTGCTTCTGCTATTGTTGTTGCTGCTATTGTTGTTTGTGACTCGTCTGGTAGATTGTGAATTGTAACTATCATTAACATTAAGCTCACCTGATGCCTGAAAAGGACTTAACATCTATTGTAGTGAGGTTGGTGTTGATACGTTTCCCTCGACTTGGTACCAAAGTACCATCATCTGAGGTCTGCTTTGCAGAGCTGTCCTTCTCCTCACTAAGCTCAGAAACAAGACCAGTACTGGAACTTCTCATCTGTGGAGCGACATATTAATCTGTAACCAGGTCATAATACAGTACATACGGACTAGCTGGATTAGTTTTAGGTTGGTTATGTGTCCACAACAGGATTTAGGTATTTCATTGTCAGCAGACTCCAACACATGCCCAGTGCATAATAGGAAGGTGAGCGATAGACGGCGAAAAATACAAAATGGTCGCATATTAAAGCTGGCAGAGGCAGTTACACTCAGGAAATAAATGACCGTAGACCCCGAGGTAGACCAAGAAGGCGGTGGAGAGATAATACATATACAGACCTACAAGCACTTGGAATCAATGACTGGCAAGAGAAGGTCCACCAGAGAGACGAATGGAGACGGATTGTATCGGCAGCAAAGAACCTCAATGGCTCGGAACGCTGAAGAAGAAGAAGAAGAGGCAGTTACCATTCATTTACAAAAGCCAACTTTGTGCAAACAAAAATATATGAGTTTAAAATGCTGTAACAGACAATTCAGATTACTGTGTGAATATATGTGTGTTGTATATTTCAGCTTGAAGAATTTATCTTATTGCTTTAGTTTATGTTGTGTGATTTCTGCGGTATGTACCTGTTGAGATGCAACAAAATATGCCAGGCAACAAATTATGCAATCTATTCTTTGTGTTTTCATTATTCATATATTCTCAAGTTTTGGGACATTAGAATGGGCAGTGGTTATGTTATGTGGGAAAAAAACAAAACATCGTAAGGTCACAAATGCTGCTGTGCTAGTTTTCCTGGACAGCTTAACTGCAGTCATGGCTCCATGCTCCTGATGCAGCCTGGGGGGACATTCTTGTGGTGGGTTAATGAAGTACTTGAAGCACACTTTGTAGTGGGCTGGCTTCAGCATGGCCTCTGGCCTGTTTGAATAATTGTGGGCTTCCGTGTTTTCCTTGGTGTAACCTGGAGGGCGCCTTGAGTGGAGTGTTTTGCTACTTAATGTAGAAGTGCTTTCGTGTTTTAGTAATTATGCATGCACTAATGAAAGTAGAACATTATATACAGCTATCAGAAATAATGGACAAGCAGCTTTATTTGGTCATATGATGAGCAGAGTGACATTGGAAAACATTGTGATAACTGGAAATATCAGTGGGAAAAGAGGCAGAGGCAGACAGAAAAATTATGTTGGAGGACTGAGACTGGCATGGAGGGTATCATCATCCACAGAATTGATCCAGAATATCAAGGACAAATCTGTGGAGAGATATGAACACCTTACACCATTTGGCAAGGCACACACACACACACACACACACATATATATATATATATATATATATATGGTGTTTAATGACAGCTGGCACACACTGTATGGTATGTTGTGTATGTAGCAAGCGTATAGGTGTCTCTAGCCTGCTGAAAGTAGTTCCTAGCAAGATGGCTTACAGCCTGAAGCTGTGTCACATAGCAAATATAGGTCAGCAGTTAGTGTCATTTGAGAATGTATAAGACAAGTTTAGTTATAGTGGGTATTGTGGAAAGGGAGTGAGAAGGGGAGAGGAATGGAAGGTTGGGATTAGTAATTGGATATACAGCAGATGTAGAACACATTAATATTTGTTGTATGTTAACATTCATGAGGGTGCAGTTAGTAACATTCTATTCTTGGTTGGGATTTTTACATAGCCTTCAGTTCAAGTAACATTATTCTATTCTTAGTGTTAGTGCAGGTTTGCGTTATGCTGCAGACAAATTCGTTGTGTATCAGTTAACTCCCTTAGTAGCATAGCAAACAGTTATTCTTTCCATCAGAAGTGGTTTCCCTTGCTTGAAAATAATGTTGGGCGTGTGTGTTTTGTGCTTTATGATTTGGCTTCATTTGGGTAATAAAATTTAAGTTTCTTCCTCCTGCGGTGTTGTTTACCAGTGCTGGTTATATATGGAATTGTTGCTTTTTGTTCAGTTAGCATTTTTACAGTACACAATGAAAATGTTGCACATAACTCAATTCTCCGTTTATAATGCTATGTTGAATTTTGACTTCTGAAGTAAACGACTCTTTTACACTGAAGTGTGTCAGATATATGGTGCTAGCTTCCATTTTGTTTTGCCTCTCGGCGGTAGATGTGTGATGTGGTCAGTTTCACTCCTGAGGAAAATTCCTTGGTAGCCATTTTAGGCGAGGTCCACCTAGAAGCCCAGGTCACTGAAAAAAAAATCCTGGCCTCCAAGGTGATTCGAACACATGACTATTGGGCCAACAGGCAAGCATACAAGCCACTACACTACCTGGGCTCCACCTATTTCAACAAAATGTATTCATTCATCCTTCCATCCATCCTTTCCATTAATCATTCATCATGTTTCATTCTTCTGTGATTTTATAGATTTATCTAATGGTCTTGTTTTGATTTGGCAAAATTTAACACACTGTTCATTTTCTGAATCGGCATAATGCTTCATAGGATCTGACCCACCTCACAAAGATCTATCCACAAGACTTCACAGTAGTAGATGAGTGTGCTATTACTGTACCATCATATGACAAAAGGGTATGGTTGTTGTCCAGGTGGTCTTCTTCGTATTCTGCGTCATCCGGAGAGTTTTTGGACGTGATTGCGTTGTGCCAGTTTACAGCAGAGCTGCGTTCTTGTGCCGTTAGGCCGACACATCCAACTTCTGCAGGTGTTTGTTGACCAGGTTAACCTTCCCGGGTGTTCATGTGGTCTGAACCCTGACATCTATTGGAATGAGGCTGGTGTAGAGACTGTTGATACCCTGAGGAACAACTTGATTTGTTGAACTTTCCCTCCGCACACTTTGAACTCAGCCCATACACTTTTAGTGCACTGGACTGATTTTTTGCATGTGGATTATCTTTCCCTCGCTGTCAGGTCCCTTAGTGTCATTCACCTTTCGCTGGTTTTTATAAAATTATGTGAGTGCCGGTCATTCAGAAAACAATGATAAACTACTGAACATAAACTTGCCAATAAATGATGAACAGCCAAAGAATGCTGGGGTTGACTGCAACATACTGTAATAGATATGTTACTTAAACAACCGATAATGTTACTGTGTTGCGCATGTGCACGCTTACACACACAGTATTGTGTGATAGGAAAGAGAAGGGACAAAAGAGAGAGGGGGGAGAGTTCAACTGTAAACTGACATTGCCGATTAGTGTGTCATTAAGACAATGTTTATTTCATTTCTGTTCACAGCTGGAAAATGAACTTATTGCGCTTCAGCGGCATATTCAATTGGTAGAGGAGGACTTAGATAGATCGGAGCAGCGCCTTCAGAGTACCACAGGAAAGCTTGAAGAAGCTTCTAAAGCTGCGGATGAGAGTGAAAGGTAGGTGTGTCTGCTTCACAACAAGGAGCATAGACATATGTTGTAAGGCATAGACATACATTGTAGGGCATAGACATATGTTGTAAGGCATAGACATACATTGTAGGGCATAGACATATATTGTAGGGCATAGAATTATGTTGTTAGGCATAGACATACGTTGTAGGGCATAGACATATTTTGTAGTTCATAGACATATATGTTGTAGGGCATAGACATATGTTGTAGGGCATAGAATTATGTTGTTAGGCATAGACATATGTTGTAGGGCATAGACATATATTATATGGCATAGACATACATTGTAGGGCATAGACATATACATTGTAGGGCATAGACATATTTTGTAGTTCATAGACATATATGTTGTAGGGCATAGACATATGTTGTAGGGCATTGGCGTACGTTATAAGGCATTGACATATATTTAAGGGCATTGACATACGTTGTAGGGCATAACATGTTTCAGGGCATAGACATATGTTGTAATAAGTGTCGTACATTATCATTACCAAGTGCCTTGCCTGCTGGCGGTGGCAATCAAGTGATCTCTGATGGTATGGATCAGTTCATGTGTTAACTCCCTTCCCTGCCACAATAATTTTCTCTCGCTGTCTTCCCCTAATTGTCTTCCCACAAATCTTTCTAGTTGTCACAAAATGTTCCAAGTTTTGTCTTCTCATAATGTGGCCAAAAATGATGTCTGCCTGTTTCTGATAAGTTATCCTCGCGACTTAACCTCTCTCAAAATGTTCAGATTGCTCATTTTGGCTGCCACATTAATTTTCAGCATTCTTTTGTAAACCACATCTCCAAGGCTTCTAGAGATTTTTTGACCTGTTTACTAATTGTGTCATACATAGGTAAATAACATGGAGACCCACAGTAGCATCATGGCTAGAAGCTTGCCTGTGGTCTTAGTTTCATTTCCATATCAGGGCAGATTTTAAAAACTAACCTGGGTTACCAGGTTGCCCCAGCCGAAAATGAGTACCAGGAAATGTTTTGGGAAGTAAATGCAGCCCACCTGATACTGACCACATGACCCGCTGCGATGCCGATTGGTCTATAAGAATATACATGACTAGCACCATATGCCTAGTGTGCTAATGCATGGAATAGGATCCTTTATTTTAGGTTTGTGTTGCTCTGGTTTGTCAATGTTTTGTTTTATTCAATGTTAATGGAAATGACTGGCAGAGTGGCTAGATCATCAGGTTCTTCTTCGGTAGACCTGGGTTCAAATCCTCGGTAAGGTGTGGATTTTTTTTTCTGTTTGGGGCTGAAAGGAAAACCCTAACCTGCACAGTTTGTGGTGACTGCCTTAGCCAGAGGGCCTTAATTCTTCAGGCTCAAGGCCTCACTGTCCTACATCGCAAGGTACTATAGACAGTAGATGACAGTTCATTTTAAAGTAAATTTGTGATAGTAAGGATTAAAGAAGCAACTGGGATATAGTGGGAGGTTAAAAAAGTAACAAATGTTACGGACAGAATGGGTTAAAAATAGTAAAAAAAATAATAAATATAACAATGTTTTATTGTAACAATTTTATATGATAAGAGTAGTTGAATATTAAATCATGTTGAATTTATAATTATTGAAATTAGGAATATTTGGTTTGTTTGTATAGTTTGTTTCTCTGTTTCTGTGTAAGCAGATGTAATATTTTTAAAAACTTTAATGAGCAAGTAATTATTTAAAAGACATTTAATATTTTATTGTTTTTCACTTATATTTTATTTTACAGTTGCGAAGTTTATTTTCAATGAAATCTTAGTTTTGGTAGTCGCAGCATGGCTCGTTTTATTGCTTTATTAAAACAGAAAAAAACTAAACTAATTCAGATGCCGACCTCTTTTTCTCAGGAGCTAGCATGTTTTTTTCCCCAAATACAGGCTAAGAAAAGTATTGAAAATTCACGCGCCAGGTAAAAGTTTCCTAGCACCCTGGCAACCTAATACCCTTGATTTTTCTACTGCTGGTTATGTTCACTTTCTTGCTGTGGTCCAGACCAGCCCTGTTATACATGTGATGTATGCCCATGTTGAGAGGTACTTGCGATTAAATCTCCTGTGCGTTGACATTGAGGTATTACGATTGTTCCCTATACCAGTCAGTTGAATTTAAATATTGACTTCTTGTTCAGAAAGCAATGGCAAACTACCGGATGTAACATTACATCAGGTTGGGATTGATCATAATGTCATACAAAGGACATGCAACATTTTAAAATGCTGATTTCTTTTCATAAGTAGATTCTGTGGATCAGAGATACAAAATAAGGATCATTTTGTTTTTACAGTAATATTTTTATTTATTTATCTGTTTATATTTGTATATGTTAGTAATGGTTACTTTCTGATTGGCTGGCATGTATTTTATTAATGCAGGAACAAACAACCCCAAAATTGAAGATGAGAGACCGTTATAAATAGATGACTGAAGGCTTCTTAAAACTAATAGAAACAAGGATTAACAACAAATATAACTGAAATATATGAAGATAATCAAAAAGGAAAATTATGTAAAAAGGCAAAAGAAACATGGCTTGGGGAAAATTGCAGGAAAATTGAAAAACGCAACATCCAAAATACGAAATTAATGGACAAAAGAAATATGAATGACTTCACTAACAAAATACCATACATATCAGCATGTTGTCTGAAAACCAAAGAAGGCAAAATCATGATGGATAAGGATCAGACTTTAAATGCATGTTTAGAATACTTAACAGACCTGTACAATGATTCACTTGAGGAGCCAAAATAAATACCAACTTAATGGACAAAAGAAATATGAATGACCTCACTAACAAAACAACATACATATCAGCATGTTGTCTGAAAACCAAAGAAGGCAAAATCATGATGGATAAGGATCAGACTTCAAATGCATGTTTAGAATACTTAACAGACCTACCTGTACAGTGATTCACTTGAGGAGCAGTAGGATGTTCTCTGTAATAATGGACCATGAACTATGAAGATGGAAGTTCAAAAAGGTTTTAACTAAATGAAAACTGGCATCATCATGATGATCATGAGTTGATTAAATTGTAAATAGTCTAGATTTGGGAGCTTGGGGGTAGTCTTACAAGAAGTACAGCATTTGTCTCTAACTTGAGCAGGCCAGGTTCAAATCACAATGGGGATCATGTGAATTTCTATAAACTAAGAAATGGATGGTATACTAAACCCCTGATTCTAGGATTGTGGTTTGGATACATATTTGTATATACCAATCAGTGCCTGTGGGTGAAGTACAGTATCACATCAGCCACATCACACACATTAAAAATACCTCTGCAGGTGGACACTGAAAAGAGCAGGTCAAACAGGGCGCTCTCCAGAATACATTTACAAATTAGAAAATTACTCTATTCCTGTCAGTATTTTTATGTGTTTGACTTGTGTAGAACAAGTCATAACATTATACTGTACTGATAATATTTTCTTCTTGGTCAATGAATCTCTGGTTCATGAACTATCTGCTGTATGTTAGATAATGTTGAACTTAAAGTAAACAAGGCAAGGGTTTGTGATTTGTGTGCAGTACTGCATCCTGTTTGTCATGCCTCATCATACAGGATAAGGTGTGTCAACACCAACTGATAACACACAGTGACGACTATGACATGGCGAGGAAATTCCAAAGTTGTAGGATATCTGAAAGCCACTTTTATGTTATCCAGACACAAAGGGGTAGCGAAAAATAGTTACACTGTAGACCTCCAGAGCATGTTGTGAAAGATGACTGAGGGTTGATCTGGGGCCGACTATTTCACACTAGAAAAAATTAGCGAACATCCAACCAGTCATGACTGGCCTACAAAGGGCTTGTAATGTGTGGTTAGAGGGCCTATGCGCCATGAAGCGTCCCCAAGGGTTGAACAAATAGACAGTATGTGTAAACAGGGTTGTGTTATTTTCAGTTTGAATCACAGAATGTGTAAATATTTCAGTGTTGATTAGAAAGCGCATCCTAAGACAAAGACTTATTATACAAAGGGAAGCTGTCCACTGCCTCGGTTATTCTGCTAATGCATATATCAAAAGCACCACATTATATATTTGTAGAAACTATTAATGAATCCAGAATGAAGGAATACAAATTGTCTTGGGTTGTACACTGGATACCCCCAGCAGAATGATGAGATATATGTTAAGTCTGGGCTTGCATTGGCACAGGGTAATGTCTACATGCAAGTCACCAATGAAAACAGACATCCATCGCATAGTAACCTGAACAATCTCAAAGTAAGCTGTATAAATACAGCTGAATTTAGAGAGGAAGATCATGGACAGCATAGACAGGTACCAGATAACAGGGGTAAAAAGAACTTCAAAGGATATCACTAACTGAATATATTTCCCCGGGAAGGTTAATCCGGTCAACAAATGCCCGCAGAAGTCGGATGTGTCGGCCTAACGGCGCAAGAACGCAGCTCTGCTGTAAACAGGCACAGCGCAATCACATCCGGAAAAAAAAACTCCGGATGAACGAAGAAGAAGAAGAAGAATATATTTCCCATTGCAATAAACCTTTGATGATGGAAAACATGTTAAAGATAGATAACTGGAGAACTGCAAGGAAAGATTAAGAAATATAACACAAAAACAAACATTTTATTAATAGGAAATCAATGTTGTAAAGTAAAAATATTAATAGTTTTAAGTCACTTACTGACAAGGTGTACATAAACTGATAGGAGTGAATATGGATAACACAATATGAATATCACAATTGTCTAAAGACATGATTATATAATGTATACAATATTAATTAACAAAAGTATCAATTATAACATCGTAATTATCATTATGTAAAATAACAATATACATTATGTATCCCAGAAGGGTTGAACAGGATATTGTTGGTATAAATACCAAATAGTACAGGGTGTACAGGAGTGAAGGGATCTTTTTCAGAGGAATTGTTTTAGTCTTTTGTTTCCCGGTGCTAAGTATAAATTAGAGACAACTTTAAGTTTACTCAAGAATGAAAAAAAAAAAAAAAATTCACATTAAGATGCTTAAAAAGGGCTCATACCCGCAAGGAAACATAATCACAGGCATACAATAGACGCAGTCACTGTTCAGGGGGGTCAATGTAGTGTATTGGCTAAATGCTTACCTATTGGCTCAGCTGTCATGGGTTTGAATTTGCATTGAGGTGGGTTTTAAAAATGACCCAGGCCGCCATTGTGATATTAACCACATCATGTGAAGAATGCTGATTGGTCTATTCAAATTAGGGTCTACCACCATACACCCAATACACCAAAACTTGTTAATGGGTTCTTCGTACTGTTCTGAAAAAAGCTTCCTGAACTATTGGCCCAAGAATTCATAGCTTTTATGGATAAACCGGGCTCTTTGATTGGCATGGATGATGATGACTCGAACAGTTTTGTTCTATAATGCTGTTTAATTTGTGTACTGACATGTTCATGCAAGACTTGGCTTGTGTTTTGTCTCTAATATTTTGTCCTTTTTCATTTTCCAGTATCTAGAGCGTACTAAATTTTATCTTTTCATCACACCAACCAAAGAATGGTGACTCCTTTATAACTAATGTGATCAGTTTCAGAACATTTTCATTATTCATTCTGAAAGTTACGCTAGTTGAAGATCATCATATGCCTTGCCAGCTTGCCACAACTTCTTTTCTCCAGCAATATCTGTTAGTTCATTTACTATTTTGCCATGTTTGGATGCAACACTGACCTTCTCATGCTGCCTTCTCCAATCACTTGTCACATTGATATTGCGAGTTGTTGCATTACATTTCAGTTTATCTCTTTTCCTGGTGTTATCAGCTTATGTAAAGTCGTGCTAATCCAAAAATGGAAGATAAGTTTGCTAACAATGATCCCTGTATTGTAAAATAGATGTTCAGATCTTTGTGAGTGTTAAGAAGTTTTGCAATTGTGCCTGAATATGTTTGGTGTAGCAATATTTTTGCATGCTTCAACCTTGTGTAGGTCTAAGCGGACGTATGAAAACAGATTGTGCACTGAGAATGAGAGAATGGAATTTTTAGAGGTCAATTATAAACAAGCCAAACAGGAAGCTGCCGATGCTGAAGCTAAGTACGATGAGGTAGGTGACACATATTCACGATGTCTGCATATTATTTAGCATTAAACATATACTTGACCTCAGTAGAAACGTGGCATCAATTTCAGTTTTTGTTTCGCTAAAACTGAAAGTGCTTTCAAAATAAATGTAATTCAGTTTTAATGATGGAAACAAATGAAAAATTGTGCATTTGGGATCATGAAACTATGTTATTAAAGTTCTTAATATTGCAGAATTAGCAACTATCTTAAAAGCACCCTATGTGGCATAGCAGCAGTTGCCATGAAATCCCATTTTCTGTAGCTTTGTTTTGTCCAGGTTTTGTTTTTCATCACTAAGTCAAACAAGCATGTATCTGTGATAAATTAAGTCTCAAAACAGATGTTTTTAAAATGATAATAAACGTGTATGGTTGGTAGTTTACTATTTTCTTGTCTTCACCCAGTAATTTTTGTGGCTTGTTGAGGTCAAGTATATGGTATCTTGTGAGACGTTAATACATTTCTTTCATTACAGCAAGCAATTTACTTCACAGCGCCACAGATTCTTTTGCAGAATATATCAACATACAAGATGGAGGTTGTAAATATCCATGAAACATTTGAGTGTAAATATTTTTCATCTTGGTGTAATTTTTTAGAGGTCGCAAAGTTCTTGAGAGCAGAAGCATAACTGATGATCAAAGATTGGACGGACTTGAAGCTCAGTTGAAAGAAGCCAAATACATTGCCGAAGATGCTGAGCGAAAATACGAAGAGGTGATTGGGTTGCCAAATTTGTCAGTGGCTGGCTTTCAGCATGTTACTTCAGCAGTTAACAACCATGTGACTGACTTTTCATTGGTTAATGCCACTTTTGGAAATAACTCTGCAGTAATTGTCTGAATGTTATAACACAGTTTTGTTTCAGTGGATGCCACTTGCAGCACATTCATGTTTTTGCGCTTATTTTATTTTGTTAGCTTTGTTTGTTCTAACCACTTTCCTAATGTTATTAATTGTTATTATTGAAGTATTTAAGTCTGGGCACATATTACTATACTGACTGGAAGCGGTAGCTGAAAGGGTAGGGTATTTGCCTTGGATCAGAAGGTACTAGGTTTGAATTCAGGGCTGGGAATTTTTCCAAGAACCATTGGTATCTAATAATATCACACATCCCCTTGATCTCTTCAGTTGTGGGATTGGATACTTAGCATCTCAGTATAAGGTTAAAAAAAAAAAAAACAGGATGTTCTGAGTGCAAGTTGTGCACAGACAAAATACTACAGAAGTTGGAGATTACACTGCCCTGGAAACATTGTTAGGATAGAAACCCTACCCATGGGTAGATGTAACCCATGACCTTGGATATAAGCTGTCTATAGGAAGCAGACCTGACACAGATGCACGCCGAAGTCGGAGATGCTGACCTTCGAGGTGCATAACTGGGTGTAACACACTCCCCATTGTAAGAGGAACAAACAATAAGAATAAAAATACTGTTATAGCCAAAGCCAGATTCATTGTTTGTTTTGTATTACTGTAAACCTTCTGCTATTGAAAACTGTTCTATTACTAAACACTCCTTAATGAATTGGTGTGTTGCAAGTTCATAATCATTTATCCCTCCTGCAGAATTTACATCAGCTGACATTTCAGAAATACAACTTCGACCCGATTATTTTATTGTCCAGAACCAGAAATGTCGGGCAGATAATCAGAAAATTGATGGTTTGGAAATAACCAAGTGCATAGCTGACAGCTATTATAATAGGTGAATGCACGGATTTGACCAGTCTGCCTGAGCATTCCCATTAGATTCCAGAAATGACTTCCTGTAGATGGTATTTTTCTGTGTTCTTTCTAAGAAGATCATCTTTGTTAGAATCTGTTTAGTGGTCCATCATTGAAATATATTTGAGTCACTTTTGTCTAGCAATGTGTTCTCTAAAGTTTGTTATGTATGAGTATCAAACAATATAAATATATATCGTGTCTTGGAAACTGAAATACTTTGGCCATAATAAACGAGACAATGGCTTGGAAAGAACAGCGATGGAAGGCCTGGTTTCATGAAGAAGAGGCAGGGGTTCGGCCACATGATGGCGGACACAGGACATTGAGGACATCCAGGCCATGAAAATGAAGCAGGAGACAGGAGAGGTGGCAAGAGACTGAGACACTTTTCAATGGGCCGCAATGAGAGTGATAATTAGCAAAAGGCTTGCTCTATATATATATATATATTCCCATCTGACATCCCATCAACAAAACTTGTCTATCCAGTTTATAAAAATGATTGTTATCTTTCCAAAAGCTTATCTAGTTTCAGTACACAATTGTCTTTTGTCTTATGAAATTAAACCTAGCTTATTTTTACTGTTTCAGCAATTGTTGTTGTACCCCTTCTTTGTTAACCATCCTACTAAGAATCGTCTTCTTTGCATAGGTCTATTAGTTGTGGAACAATTATGCATATCCTTTAACTCGGGTTGGTCTGTTAGTTGTTGAAGTATTATGCATATCCTTTAACTCAGGTTGTCTACCTCTACATTGATCTCACAGGAGCAGCTTCCTGCTAGCATTTCAAGCCTTGTCTTGTATCTTCACTATCTGTGTGGAACATAATTCATTGTTCCACATGAAGATAGTAGATAGATGCAGGCAAACAGATAGATCAATCATACTACAATAGATAATAGAAATACAGATGGACAGATCTACAATTCATCCAGTCTAACATAGATAATATATAGACAAACAGAAAGATCTACAAGTCAATCATACTACAATAGATAATAGAAATACAGATGGACAGATCTACAATTCATCCAGTCTAACATAGATAATATATAGACAAACAGACAGATCTATAGGTCAGTCATTCTACAATAGGTAATAGTAATAGATAGTGGCATCTACAGATCAGACATTCTATATTAGATGAACAAACTGACATAAGTACAGATTAGTTATTCTACAATAGATAATAGAGTCACATCTACAGATCATTAATTCTAAAATAGATAGATGAACAGACACATCTACAGACCAATCAATCTACATTAGATAATAGACACCTCTACAGATCAATGAATCTACATAAGATAATAAATAGATAGATCTACAGATAGGTCCATCTACATTAGATAATAAACAGACAGACAAATCTATAAATCGGTCAGTCTACAGGATTTATAACCTCTTTCCCTTTACTAGGTTTCAATGTCTCTACTGTAAATGCCTTCAGAACAAAAACATCAACTCTTCTTGTATTCCCATTTAGCATCATCAAACAATGCTGTCAGTTTCCTGTATGCTTGTTTACTTTTGTCCTTGAAATTCTGCAGGCTATTTCAAAAACCTATCCCATTAGTGTTTTGAGTGGTTGTTACTAACACATTGACCAGATTTTGAACTTTTGTCGTAGCAGAATTTAGTTTTTCCAGATCAGTATATCTATAGCAGCCAAAATGAGTAATCTAAATGTAGTGAAAGAAGTTAAAACACAAAGATACCTTATAAACATCAAAAAGAGGCAGTAAAATTGTTTGTGTGGAAACAATATGAGAATAAAAGAACTGGAAACATTAATGGAAAGAAAAGATACAGGAAGGCTGCGAGGGATATAAATAGGCAATGATGCAGCAAAGCACAAACGCAATGTCTATGATTAAGCCTGGGTTGCTCATGTTTCCTCCACAAGTTTTGGTTACATTGTCACAAACAGCCCAATACCCAGGGGGGATTATACCAGTAAATAATGTGAACAGATGCTTATAACAATTATGAAAATCAATAACAATCATGAAAGTAAACAGTGATTATGAAAGTCAACAACAATTATGAAAGTCAATTTCTCTATCTATTGAACAGTTGCTTGTAGCTTGTTACAGAGTGGTATTCTGAATGATTATAAATTTTGAATGCTGTTTGCATATAATATTTATGAATTAACTATGTTTGTGTGTTTTTTGTATTAACTGAATGCTAGAACTCAACTTCCGGTCCACCTGTCTGATGACCCAGCTTGCCTGCAGCGGTTTGGATTGATGATTGAGACACACCAACCAGTCCTGCATGATTGTTGCATGAAAGTATCAGTGATAGACTTAATATTAGTAGACAGCTATTTTGAGTGAGAATTTTTCAATGAAAATTAATCTTAACAAGAAAAAGGCATGGTATTCTTTATAACAACAACAGTTCTGCATGTGGGTTAATTACTGTAAAAAAAATATATGTATTCGCAGGCATTTACATAAGATAAGGGAAAAGAAGTAGGTTACAGAAGACATAGTCTGCGGAAATATTTCCCAGCATTCTTGATTTCTATGTAAACTACAATTAATTTCATTGGTTGGATTCTGTTCATCTTTCTGTGACACTATCCATTGAGCTTTTAGATGTCCGTAGATCACTCAATGAGGATAATTTTAGTTCAGTGAACAAACTCCATAAGATTAGCCAGGGAGGGCAGTGTAGCCAAATGGATAAGAGTGCTAATTCTTAAACATCTGGTGTGCTGATGCTGAGGTAGCGGGTTCAACCCCTAAACCGGTCAGTTGGACTAAAATGTTGACTTCCTCGTCTTTGACTTGGGGACGTAAATTAAAAGTACTTCTGAAGTCAGAATGGGTTTGCCTGATGGCAAGGAACACTGGTAATGGGGAAAGCTAATCCACACACAAAAATAAGTAGCACATGATGGACTACGCTTGAGTTCAAAGCGAGCAATTACAAAGAAGCCAAGCTCCCAGTGTGTGCACACTAACCACACACACTATAAACATTCTACTGTGGGTAGGCTCCCAGTGTGTGCATACTAACCACACACACTATAAACATTCTACTGTGGGTAGGCTTTATAATTTAGGAAATTTTAAGAGAGTCTGCGGGTGTGGTTTTCCTCTCTTTTTATATGACATCATAAGGCTCCTGTGGAAAAAATTCTTACTACAATACTGTCTCAAGCTGCATTCCATCTTGACATTTGTCAGGCTAAAGGTGGCCACCGATTGCTTTAAGCTACTCAAGCCAATAAATTGGTAGTAATCACATGTAATAATCACGTGTTTGGCAATAGTGACAGTTTCACAATTCTCCATCTTCCCGAGTGGAGAGTTCGAAACAGCTGCGGGCAATCTGGAAGCAGAAAGCTTTGTGTTGATTTCAGTGGTATGAGGCATCAATCTCCCAGAAGCAGTAGCAAACTACTGAACGTCAAATTGCCTGGTAAATCACAAACAGCCAATAAGTTATGGGGTTGATTGCAATGTCCTGTAAAGAACATGAAACTAATTTTTAATCACGTTACTACATGTAGATATAGATATTAATTGCCAGATAGCACCTCAATACTGAATAAGATCAAGGGCTGACATTAAGGTGCTTTGGCTACATAAAGAGACACAGCTCCTTGCCAAAGGATGTTCAGGAGGACATGGTAAAGGAGAAGCGTGAAAGTGGAAGACACCATTACTTTTAGGGTGGACAACATCAAAAGATGGACTGACAAAAGGCTGTATGAATGCACCATGAATATGCAGTGCAGATGATTTGGAGATTGTTACCAACCGTAAGTATGGAGATGGCACATGTTGAACACCTCAAGTTTCCCAACCATCTCCATTTCCACATCAATAAGTGCTCACATTACAGATGTAAGACCACTGTAACCTTATAGCACCTCTTCTGTGCAGAAAGTAAGATTGGACACCTGGCCACTAGGAAAAGGCATTCTGAAAATTCTATGACAGTTGGAAATGGTAGGCAGCAAGGCATCTGCCTTGGTAACATTATTATTAAAGAAAAGCTCATGTATAGAGAAAATCCTTTATTATGAATGGAATTTACATATAGAAAATAAAGCTACACGCAGTTGAATTCTGAGTTCAAAACCTAATGTTCTTGGGCTTGAGATATTAGTAACGAGATATTACACATTTCCATCGAAGACAGAAATGAGTCCATAGATCACTGTACATTATATCATTTCAAAAATAGCACCGGACGCATAATTTTTAATAGGCATGGTCATCATCATTATAAGTGCAGAACTTTCCCCCCGTAAGTCTTTCAAAATTTCTTTCTAATTTATGAGATGTCCTGTCTGCGTTGCTGTCTGTTTCTCTTTTCATCCAATGGATGTTTTAATAATTAAACGAAACACTAATATTTAAAGGCGCATATGTGCTTTCTAGCTGATTTGTTTAATACAGTATTTTGTTTGTAAAGAAGCGTATGTGCCGTAAAAGTAGTATCATGTGTATCGTTAGAAAATTGTAACTAGAACATGTCACCCAAAAGTTGGTGTGCAGTGATTGTAATAAATATGTTAATTTTAAATAACATTAAAGGAAAGCAATTAAAGTAGTATTAGAATGTTGAGTAGAATTTACAGTTTAAAATGCCGCATTTGACAGCATTTTTAAAATTAGCATTTTATTAAAGCATTTCAGTATTTTAACAAGCACAATTTTAATTGGAAATTTAAAAGTTCATTTCTTTTCTTAAGCTGTCAAAGTTAATTTAATAATAATTAATGTAAATCTGCATATCATACATATATAGTTACAAAGAAATCGTTGAGAAAGGGAGATTTTGTTGTTGTGTGCTAAAGAAGTGATGTGTGACGGTGTTGGGCGTGTCATTTTTCCAGGCTGCTCGCAAGCTGGCCATCACTGAGGTAGACCTGGAGAGAGCTGAATCCCGTTTGGAGGCTGCTGAGACGTAAGTAGCAGGACCTGGGGTCACCACTGCTTTTAACGCTCCGCGGAATGTGGGTACCAGAGAAGCAGATACGCGTGCTGATTATGTATCATAATCATGCTGATTGTTATATAGTGATACAGCTTAGGATGGGCAGTTTGTCTTTCAGACATCCCTCACAAGTCAAATACAGTTTTATGTGTATTTATCAGATGAACATAATCTGCACATAAAAAACCATCAGTCAGCAGAGAAGGCACCAAATATAGATGTCCCTTTTACACAAAGACACAATCATCAAGTACTTTTATTTACAAAGAGACCATTTCCAAGTACTTTGTGATGATGTTCTTGTAAAACCGACTTTATACTTTGAGCTTTTCTTTGTTCATTACATTTACACAGATTTGCGGCAGTAATTCCATTTTAATTACTTTTTACACCACACTTTTGAAATGGCATTAAGCCTGCCAAATTAAGCGATGGCTTTATTTGTGGAAGAGCTTATGATCTTCAAACTGGTGGCAGTCTAGGCTAGATGTAAAACAAAAATTATAAAAGCAATTCACAATTGAATATGTTGTAAATTTCTTGTATGGTTGTCGAAGCAAATGAAACAAACGCATTAATTGCTCCAGACTAAGATATATTTATTCAGAAAGCTAGATTATATCTGAGTTCCCATCTTCACATAGCATGATCTCACAGTATTTGAACTGAATAAATCTGGCTTATTGTTACAAGCTGCTAGCTTTATCAGATTATAATTTATGCATTTATATGTGATAACCTGAAAACTGGACTTTTCCCCCACACAATTACTGCTAAAAATCTGTGTAAAACTTCAATAAAACTATTACTCTTTAAATTTATCTATTAAGGATTAATTGGCTATTATATGTTCATCTGTTTTGGCACATAATTACTGATACTGTGCTTTTCTGGCTACCCACATAACTGACAAGAGGAAAATGATGCATTATTGATTATCGGAAATCATAATTGCAGAAACATGCATAATTTGTGCTTACATGTTACACATTTTGTAACCTTCTACAACATGTAAATATGCATCATTTGTCCTTGGTATTTATGTGCTGTATGCTGTAGTTTGCTGAAACATCTTTTCCGCAAACCAGCATAGCATGTTATTAATGTAAACATGTGCACACTGTATCTAGAAAGCAATAGTGTTTCTGTATTCAGTCCACTCCATTGATAATTAATGAATTCTGTAATGTAGTGAGAGACAGCTGCGACTACTGTTCCTGTGAATTAGTTGTTTATTTAAACCCACGCATGGTGACTCATCGCTGGGGCACAAACAGGCCTGAAGTCAAATCAATAGCAGTGGCATACCAGATGAAACAGGCCAATGTCAGTTCAGAGAAAAATCTATTGCTTTCAGATAAAAATGCATTTGTTTGAAAACAGTTTTTGATTGGTTGTGATAAAGTTACTGTACTGTACTTTTGCATGTCTTCCCAACTTGTGATGTAGGCTGCTCGTAAATTGGTCGTCTTAGAAAATGAATTAGAAAAATCAGAGGAAAGAGCTGAAACATTTGAAAGGTATGTTTGATAAATGTTATATATTTAATGTAAAGTAAAAGTTTAATTGACATCATGCCGTCGTGACAGACGATAGTTTGTTACATTGTGCTTAAGAAAAACGGCATAACTACAACCTATGGTGATAGTGAATGTGACTGATCAGACCAATTCACGCTGTAAATGTTCGCCCACAATGGATGTGAACACATGGTCATTTCCACTATCACACACCATCTGACATCTCACACTGTTTGTGTTTGACCTATCTGCAATAATGTTCTCCTTTGTCTTGATTCCATTTCTGATCTCTGTCCTCCATGCAACGCGATCAGCGGCACCTTGCTGCAAGGTGTAATATCAATGCCTGTATCAATCATGCCCTGCTTACGCACATCTTTGTATCGTAGTAGAGGCTGACCCCCCCCAAAAAAAATTTGTTTACCAAAAAAGATGTCTTTTGGTATTCTACCGTCGTCCATCCTCCTAATGTAAATATACGAAGACTGAGCATGGAACAAACTGTCATACAACTCGATCTTTCCAGTACATTGGTATTTGTGATTTTGTACACATATGTAAAATTAAAAGGATAAGAACATGACATACATGTTTTTCTAAATGTTTTATTTGTTCCAGTCCATTATAATATTTCTATAGATCTACCAAATATGACACCTAAGATTTAATTTGAATTATGAAAATGGTTTATTACTTGTCATTTCAGGAAGTTGTTAGTTTGTAGTGTACATGTTCATCTCTATGTTTGTTTTGTGCATGTTTGTCTTAGATGTTTATTTGTATTATACAGGTTTGTCTTCTGTGTTAGTTTGTATTGTGTATGTCTTCTTCTGTTTGTTTGTGTTGTGCGTGTTTGTCTTCCATGTTTGATTGTTGTATTGTACATTCTAGTCTTCTGTATTTGTTAGTATGTGTTGCATATCTTATGTGTTAGTTTTTTGTGAGCATATGTGTTACATGAAACTAGTCATATTCTATTAAAACTTGTTGTTTCTTGCTTGTTCCTCTTCTCCCCTGTTGTCTTGCTTTGTTTCAAGCATAAGCACAGATCAGATAATTTGATTTACCAGATCAAGAACAATGGAATTCCTTCTTTCTACATCTGCTGTGGTCAAGAAATATAGTAGACTACTTGCTTGAAGCATATCCTGCTTGTTGCCAGGCTTTTTAAGCTTTCTAAGCTTTCCACATCAATCTTTCTCTGGCCTTTTTTAAGGCATTTTGTCCACATAAGACAACATTCTCTATTCTGTAGACCAATTCATGACTGGCCACACACTAACTTTTCTGTGAGCATTCTTGTGCTTCTCATATTTGTTTTTGATGATGTTCTCACTGTCACATTATAAAATATAGCTACATAAAAACATGAGAAATGGACTTTATTATTTTCTTGACATGAATTTCTAAACAAAATAATGTTTATATCCTTGGTTGTCTTTGAAGCTTCGTACCAAGCCTCCCTTGCATCACCCTCTGTCTTCTGGTGAACTACTATCCTACACAAACACAGCAACAAAGTGCACTAAGATTTTAAGTATGCGGCTGTAGTCAGGCAAATGTTCAGTAAGACCTACCTTGTGAACTTTGAACTGTTATTATTGCCATGTCATGTCCAGTGTTTGTAAAATGTTATTGACCTTATATTATAAGCCAATCTACACACCCTTATCTGTATTAATGGGTGCCGTGTTGTATCTGTCCAAACATTTGGTGTTATGACATTCAGATGATTGCAAAAATGTGTTGACACAAAATAAAGGTTCTATTAATGGAAACTAAATAGACCAAATTATCTACTAAGGTATGCAGATAATCTTAATTGGCATGCCAGAGATTTGTGTGTGAATTTTCAGTTCTGATAATGAGAATAAACTGTGGATGGTGGTTTTCTGCCCAGCAGGGCATAGATGACTCATGCTAGTTGTGCATGGAGCTAACGTAATAACAAAATAACCACACAAAAAAACCCTAGTAAAGAAAAAAAGCATGTCACATTAACTAAACTCTGAAGCAGTGTATGGTTTAGTTTTGGTCTCGGCAATTGCAGCGGCGGCTTTTAGCTAAAGCTGCTGGGGCATAATGGTTAGCCAATTTGCCTGTCAAGATAGGGGTCCTGGTTCAATACCCAGAAGTCGCTGGATTGTTTTTTCAGACAAATATGGCTCTGAGGTTGACTCGGCCTGATAAAATAGATACCTGACAATTTTCAGAACTTTAGGAATTGTCTGAAAAGGCAAGGCGAGACAGAAGGGGACAACCACCCCACCTCATTATATATCATGGCCTAACACGTCACATTCTAGTGAGAATATCGGCCATGGGACTGTCTTTACCTATTTTAATGCTTCACCAGAAGGAACAGATTCATATTCTTCACATCTGGCAACAGGTGAAGACATGATCACACACCAAACAAAACAGATTATCATTTCATTTGTATCCACAAATAAAACAGATTATCATTTCATTTGTATCCCCAAGTACACATCAGACAAAACAGATTATCATTTCATTTGTATCCCCAAGTACACATCAGACAAAACAGATTATCATTTCATTTCAAATTTGCTTCTGTTGAAATCACTTACAGTTAACAAGCTGTTGTCCAGTCAGTTTTCAAGTGTGTTTGGTTTGCATTTGATTTACACAACACTTACACTACAACACTTATCAACAACACTAGCAACATAATTAAAACAAATGCCATCAGAAAGCACTCATGAATTAACACATGCAGCACATTAGTGCCAGAAGCATAACCATTTATTTCCCTTAGGGAGCAGACTAGAGAATGTTTATTGCAATGTAGACATGTTGAAATTAAAGATCATCACTTAGAACCATTCTGTAAATTTTCCAACAAAATTTAGTCCAGTCATTTTGATTCTGATCATATGTTTGTTAGACCTTGCCTCTGTAGCTGAACTCTTGCATACACATATAATGTTTATTCTTGCTGCCTGTGCCTTGATTGTCAGTTCCGATGCCCAGTGTGTACCTAATCTGCATGTTGTGTGAATTGCATGTATTTTGTGACCGTTGTTGAATTTTGCAGGAAAGTGAAGACCTTAGAGGAAGAACTTCAAGCAGTAAACAGTAGCATGATATCTTTGAAGCGGGTTGAGGAGAAGGTAAGACCATTTATAGGCAGTAGCTTCGATTAGCGCAGCAACCTGTGCTGCCATTGTATAAATCTTTTCTACCACCAGCTCAGTCCGTGCTCATAGTAAAGAAATATAACTTTGAGAACAATCAAGCTTGAGTGTCATTTTTTTTTTTGACATTTTAAACTTGACAGTGAGGCTGAAATGAGAGGAAGCAACTACAGAATAGTTTAGGGCTAAACACACCCACTTATTCCACCGGACTTAAAAGGATTTTGCTTCCCATACATTTTTGAAATTTCATATTTAAAAAAAATAGAATGGAGGCTGGTTTTGTTAACACACACAACATTAGTTTAGGAGTGACGTGGGGGAAGACTCATTCTGCAGAAAAGTTGTCTTCAGTCAGTCAGCATCTGCAGAATTAGTCTTTTTTTTTTAAAATTCAGTCAAAAACTGCAGACCAATCTGTTACCTCAGTGTTACGGTAGTGGTTAGACAGGGTTATCTTGCTGTTCCCACTTGTTGGATTCCCCCATGTATGGTGTGGTTGTGTTTGCATGATGTTAACATTGTTCATAATGCTATCAGATTAATCCCCCCAAAAAGTAGATAATTTTCTGACTTTAGTTGGATATTTGAAATCATGTTTGTGCTAACCCTGTTTGTGTAATTAATCCAAGCAGCTGTTTTATTAGCCACATTAGTTCTCTTTCTCTGTTTATTTCTCACAGTTTTGCATTAACAGAACCGGTGAGAAACACACAGCAGACTGAACTTGTTCAGAATGAACATATTTTAAAGCATTTCAAACAAAATTGTTCCTTTTTAATGCAAGTTGTTACAAATTTTAAATTAAAATGCAAAGTTGGAAAATAAAGAACTTAAGGAAGGTTAAAACTGCACACAGTTATGAAAACACTATTGTCAGCTTGGGTGCAAGTGAAATTTCTAGGCGAAACAATAGCATACACAACAAACTGCTACAAATGCTGATTCAGGTGGTTGTAATAGCATGGGCCTGCCAAACTAACGAACAAACTTGCAGCCACTGGAATCAGTTGGTAGTCTTGTCTTCTTCTTCCCTTTCCAGCAAAATGTGGGAACTGGATGAGGAGCTTCATGTAGTGGGAAACACTATCAGAACTCTGTCCATCCAAACTGACCAGGTAAGCTAGAGGACAAATTGGACTGACCTACAGTTTTGGTTCTTCTGCCAGCTTTAATTGTATGAGTTCACTTGGTCTGCCCTTGCATACAAATCATTGAGTTGGAGGAAGAGCTGATGGTTGTGGCACAATTTGAAATCTTTGGAGGTCAATGAGCGAGAGGTAGACTGTTGTGAAGTCGCGCCCTCCTGGAAACTTTCTTGAACCCCAACACTTTATTCAAATTTGATTTGAAATATTTGATTTGTTTAGGTCAAAAACTGAGTTAAAAGTTACAAAAAACTTGGCTTTGACCGGTTGGCTGTGGTATGTTTCAGTCTTCATGAACTTTATGGATTTGTTTGCCCAGGTGTGAGAAAGTTGATGTATGTCAAAGGAATCAGTTGTTGTGGATATTAGCATTCAGAAAAGTAAAATTAAATATCAATTATTGAATGATTACACAGCAGTGGATGTAGTTTTAAGCCTAAGTCTTCTGGAAACTGAAATCAACTATGGAACTGGACAAACAAAATACAAGAATAGTGGAGATGGCACATACTTGTGCATAGAGCAAGCTTTGAGACGTTCTACCCCTGCAGTAACTGGAATTAATGTGTTCATAATTTGCAGCGACATCAATACATACTCTTAATGCCCACAATTTTCTTTTGTGGAATACTTACTTCTCTGTGAAATAAAGAAAATACCTTTACATTTGTAAAGTATTCAATAGTGATTAGTTTTAAAGTGTTGGAAGTTGACCAGTATTTATCACTTGTAAAGTGTTGAACGGGAACCCATATTTATCACTTGTAAAGTGTTGGATCGCAGAGTCTCGTAGCGGGCGAGAACTGGGAGCGGTTCGTCCCCTGCTGGTGATGTGCGGGATAACTGAGCCGGCCGCTCAGAAAGCAATGGCAAACTACTGAGCGTAATCTTGCCAAGAAATCAACAGACAGCTGAAAGATGCTGCTGTTGACAGCGATGTCCTGTAAAAAGGATATGCAAATTTAAAAAAAAAAAGTGTTGGATGGGAACCCTATTTATCACTTTTAAAGTGTTGGGTGGTGACCAATATTTATCACTTGTAAAGTGTTGGGTGGGAACCATTATTTCAAACCTTTTAAGAATCATCCTCAGCACTCTAGAAAATATCCATTAGCGCTGTGATCCCTTCCTTCAGTTGCCTTTGTAGATCAAACTAGGAGAATATCATCATGGTGCTTGAACCCTTTGTGCCCGCCGTGGATCAGTTTTTTTTTCTGTTTTTTTTAACATAAACACATATCGTGTAAATATTCTATTGTGGGTAAGTTTTCTCAGTGTGAAATATTGGCAGGGCTGTGGGATACAGTTGGGCCCTGTTGTGGGTAGGTTTTCTCAATGTGAAATTTTGGCAGGACTGTGGGATAGAGTTTGGCCATAAGGAGTTAGCACATGCTAAAAGCAAAAAATATTGATGTGCCGTTTGATAAGAAACTATTGACAACAAAAAATGCAGCGTTATTGCTTGGACCGTGACTGATTTCAGGTTGTTATTAATTCAGTTTTTAACTGTTTGAGTTATGTTATTTGTTATGCTGTACTAAGAAAAGTGGATGTGGGATATTGCAGTAGGGTTACTGTTTCTCCCACTGTTAATACACACAAAAATAATAATAAAAATAAAACAAAATAAAATATTTTAACACTGAACTTTTTGTTTCTGAAACCTCTAGTTCTATATTGGTGAAGGTCATTGTATGGCATTTGTGCCTGTAGCAGTGTGAAGAAATAGACCTTCATATATACTGGGTTATAGCACTATAAGATAGGGTAACTAGCTCTGTTTAACTCCACTTTAAAGTGCAACGTTTGGTAGCCATTTTACAGATGGATTTCTCATTTCGAAGGAATTGACTTGAAGACCAAAATGGCATATTTCATTAAAAAAACTGATTTGATGGCCAAAATAGCATATTACGAAAGAAGGAACTGAACTTATGGCATTTTAAAACAGAAGGAACTGGACTGATGACCAGAATGACATATTGCAATAGAAGGAACTGAACTTATGGCCAAAATGGCATATTAAAACAGAAGGAACTGAACTGATGACCAAAATGGCATATTACAACAGAAGGAACTGAACTGATGGCCAAAATGGCATATTGCAACAGAAGGAACTGAACTGATGGCCAAAATGGCAAATTACAATCGAAGGAACTGACTTGGTGGCCAAAATATCACCTTACAATAGAATCAAATATGTTTAACCAAGTCAATAAATTCAAACATTTTGGGGCAATCATAGCATAAGATGGGTGTTGCATGACAGAGATTATGAGCAGAATAGACCAAGCAAAAGTTGCAATTCAGATGTTGTCCAGTGTATCTTGGAATGTGAACAAGGACATTATCTCTTGAAAGCAACAGAGAAGCGGTTCCTGAGGTGAATTTTGTGAATACCTTTGATTGCCTGAGTTAACTAACAATGATTGCCTGGAAGAGGCTAATGAACATTGAACATTACATGCAAGTATAAGAAAGAGACAAACAGAATTCTTTGGTAATATATTGAGAAGAGAAGCACTGGAAACATCGTGATGATGGGAAAGATTAGCAGCTGAAGAGGCAGACCGAGAGATATTATGCCAGATCCTTTATGAAAGTGGCATGGAAGAATATCTTCAATAGAATTGATACAGAGGACCAATATCTGTGGAGAGAAATTAATGCCAGTGCCATTTGGCAAGGCCCAATATGATAATGATAATCAAATAGACATTTTCATTTCTTATGCATTTGCATGTATGTATAGGAAAACTGGCCTATTCAGTCACTTTGTCATAAATAAATAATTACAATTTCATTGTGACTGAGAAAGTCAGTTTCCGGTATATGTATATATGAAATATTGCTAGCATTTTTGCAGTGTTTACTAGTATGTGCATTTTGTTTCTGTTAAAAGGCCTCCCAGAGAGAGGATAGCTATGAGGAATCAATCCGTGACCTGACCCAGCGATTCAAAGATGTGAGTAGACAATGTCGTCAACTAGGTATAGTGTCAGTTTAATTAAGTACATGCAGTTTCTGGCAGCATGTCGTTGTTATGATCATGCGACACATGGGCAACTACCTTTCAGCCAAATGCATGCAGTGATACTTGCAAGTGTGCTCATCATCTGTTGTGATGTTCCATATAAAGTGTTCCTTAAATCTGGCTCATGTGGACAGGTAAATTTAATGAATCTGAAGGGAGGTCAGTGTGGCTTAGAGGTTTAATGCATTTAAACTTTCTCTTCTGACTGCAGTGTTGTTGGTTTGTTCTATATGCCGGTCATTTGGACTTAAATGTTGACTTCTTGTCATTGACTTGTGAACACTCATAAGTATCTCAGATGTAAGAGAGTTTGCTTGATGGTAAGGGACAGTGGTAATACAGAGAAGTAAATTATCCCTCTTGCAAAATTAACCCAGTGGTGCACTCACTAGAAGTGGCAACTACCAGTACCAGAGGCATGTGGGTGGACTACACTAAAGTTCAAAGCAACGTAAACAAAAGAATCTGGAAGAGCCGGACATGGAAAGAAGTGATGTTTGACTGTCTCTTGTGGATATGTACAGGGAAGTCACTCCAGGGAGAGCTGTGGTTGGAACCCATTCACATGCTTGTTGAGCGATAGGTGTTGTGGTCAAAGTCTGAACATTGTGTTCTACTGACTTCTTTGTCAGATGGTTCATGTCGTTGTTTGAGTCATGACCAGGCATAGGTTTATATACATCCCTGTGCTTGTCTTCTACTTCTTTCACCAGCTGTCAGATGAATAAGTAAATCAAAGGGAAAATAGAAAAGATGTGTCAAATGAATAAGTAAATCAAAGAAAAAATAGAAAAGATGTTTACAAAAATAAACGAGGATGTTGTAGCCAATGCCTTGACCTGATCAACAACTGCCTGAAGAAGTTGAAGGTGTCGGCAGAAAGGCGCAAATATCACAGCTCTGCTGTAAATAGGCACAATGCAATTATTCCAAAACAAACATTCTGGATGAACGAAGGTTTGCAGAATGTATTTTTATTCTTGTGTCGATCATATTTGACGCAGTTGATTAAACTGTTCATCTTTTGAAATGTCAATGTCAAAGCTGAGGTAACCTGTTTTACATAATCAACAAATTCTGGAAGTTTTCCTATGTTAAAAGAAGATAGTCTGCAATCTTGCCACTTCCTCTGTATTGCTGTATACTTTTCCTAGGAGAAGAGCCTCCTTTCCGCTTGGATGCCGGAGATTTTTCTTTACTTTTTTAGAGTTATTCATGGATGGTTGGATTTTGCAGCCGAAGTTTTGTACAGGATGGGGGTAGCCAGCCGCAATGAAACCCCTTCTTTGTCACCTCTGACAACACGCATATGTTATAGTGTTACATTCTTTGCTTCTCCTTAGGGCTAGTCAGGTGGGCATGATGTTACATTTATTGCTTCTCCTCAGGGCCCTAGTAACATACATGGGCATGATGTTACACACATGATAGGTTATAGTGTTACATTCCTTGCTTCTCCTCAAGGCCCTAGTAACACAGAAGGGCATGATGTTACACACATGATAGGTTATAGTGTTAAATTCATTTCTTCTCCTCAGGGTCCTAGTAACATACGTGGGCATGATGTTACACAAATGATAGGTTATAGTGTTACATTCTTTGCTTCTCCTCAGGGCCCTAGTAACACAGGAGGGCATGATGTTACACACATGATAAGTTATAGTGTTACATTCTTTTCTTCTCCTCAGGGCCCTAGTAACACAGGTAGGCATGATGTTACACACATGATAGGTTATAGTGTTACATTCTTTTCTTCTCCTCAGGGTCCTAGTAACATACGTGGGCATGATGTTACACACATGATAGGTTATAGTGTTACATTCTTTGCTTCTCCTCAGGGCCCTAGTAACACAGGAGGGCATGATGTTACACACATGATAGGTTATAGTGTTACATTCTTTTCTTCTCCTCAGGGCCTAGTAACACAGGAGGGCATGATGTTACACACATGATAGGTTATAGTGTTACATTCTTTACTTCTCCTCAGGGCCCTAGTAACACAGGAGGGCATGATGTTACACACATGATAAGTTATAGTGTTACATTCTTTTCTTCTCCTCAGGGCCCCTAGTAACACAGGTAAGTCATGATGTTAAACACATGATAGGTTATAGGTGTTACATTCTTTGCTTCTCCTCAGGGCCCTAGTAACACAGGAGGGCATGATGTTACACACATGATAAGTTATAGTGTTACATTCTTTTCTTCTCCTCAGGGCCCTAGTAACACAGGTAGGCATGATGTTACACACATGATAGGTTATAGTGTTACATTCTTTTCTTCTCCTCAGGGTCCTAGTAACACAGGTGGGCATGATGTTACAAACACATGATAGGTTATAGTGTTACATTCTTTTCTTCTCCTCAGGGTCCTAGTAACACAGGTGGGCATGATGTTACACACATGATAGGTTATAGTGTTACATTCTTTGCTTCTCCTCAGGGCCCTAGTAACACAGGAGGGCATGATGTTACACACATGATAAGTTATAGTGTTACATCTTTTCTTCTCCTCAGGGCCCTAGTAACACAGGTAGGCATGATGTTACACACATGATAGGTTATAGTGTTACATTCTTTGCTTCTCCTCAGGGCCCTAGTAACACAGGAGGGCATGATGTTACACACATGATAGGTTATAGTGTTACATTCTTTTCTTCTCCTCAGGGCCCTAGTAACACAGGTGGGCATGATGTTACACACATGATAGGTTATAGTGTTACATTCTTTGCTTCTCCTCAGGGCCATAGTAACACAGGAGGGCATGATGTTACACACATGATAGGTTATAGTGTTACATTCTTTGCTTCTCCTCAGGGCCCTAGTAACACAGGAGGGCATGATGTTACACACATGATAGGTTATAGTGTTACATTCTTTTCTTCTCCTCAGGGCCCTAGTAACACAGGAGGGCATGATGTTACACACATGATAAGTTATAGTGTTACATTCTTTGCTTCTCCTCAGGGCCCTAGTAACACAGGAGGGCATGATGTTACACACATGATAAGTTATAGTGTTACATTCTTTTCTTCTCCTCAGGGCCCTAGTAACACAGGTAGGCATGATGTTACACACATGATAGGTTATAGTGTTACATTCTTTGCTTCTCCTCAGGGCCCTAGTAACACAGGAGGGCATGATGTTACACACATGATAGGTTATAGTGTTACATTCTTTGCTTCTCCTCAGGGCCCTAGTAACACAGGTAGGCATGATGTTACACACATGATAGGTTATAGTGTTACATTCTTTGCTTCTCCTCAGGGCCCTAGTAACACAGGAGGGCATGATGTTACACACATGATAGGCTTACAGTGTTACATTCTTTGCTTCTCCTCAGGGCCCTAGTAACACAGGAGGGCATGATGTTACACACATGATAGGTTATAGTGTTACATTCTTTGCTTCTCCTCAGGGCCCTAGTAACACAGGTGGGCATGATGTTACACACATGATAGCTTACAGTGTTACATTCTTTGCTTCTCCTCAGGGCCCTATTAACACAGGTGGGCATGATGTTACACACATGATAGGTTATAGTGTTACATTCTTTGCTTCTCCTCAGGGCCCTAGTAACACAGGTGGGCATGATGTTACACACATGATAGGTTATAGTGTTACATTCTTTGCTTCTCCTCAGGGCCCTAGTAACACAGGAGGGCATGATGTTACACACATGATAGGTTATAGTGTTACATTCTTTGCTTCTCCTCAGGGCCCTAGTAACATAGGAGGGCATGATGTTACACACATGATAGGTTATAGTGTTACATTCTTTGCTTCTCCTCAGGGCCCTAGTAACACAGGAGGGCATGACGTTACATACATCATATTTCTGAAGCCATGGTTTCACATTCTGTCCCTTCTGCAAACTCAAAACAGTGCATTCCCTTAGTGAATTTAATCTCATAAACCATTAACATTATATTGCACTATTTCTTGCCTATCTGATGAGTTTTCTCTCGTGGGATGTTGATGGGGATCAAGTTTGACATTGATAGCAAAGTTTTGGGAGAAAAATGCTGTATATGTCTTGTTGTTTAATTTGCATATAATTAAAGATGTTTTGAGTAAATATGAAAACTGATTAGTCACAGTGTTTGACTTTTGATATATTGTTTCTGTCTCTTGCATCTTCCATCCTCTGTAAACACATGAGTTCAGTTTGACTTTCAGATAACAAGATTCCTCACTCATTTTCTTTCTATACCAATGACAGTACCATTTATCACCAATGACAGTTTCTATAGCACCAATGACAGTTTTCATACAACCAATGGCAGTTTGTATGATTTTTTTTCTACCTGGTTGTATTATTCAGGCTGAAAACCGTGCCAGTGAGAGCGAGCGCACTGTGGTCAAACTACAGAAAGAAGTGGACAGATTGGAAGGTGAGTGGTTCTTCCTGTAAGCATATTACATTAACGTCCCTAACAACTTGACCAGTCCATGTGTTCTCCTTTGTATGCACATGCATGACACTGAACTGTATGTTGAGCAAACATTAGATTGAAAAAAATATTGACAATCTGGCATCATGCTGTGAATTGACTAATACACTAGATAGTGATTGTTGTGGAGAAATAAGACTACCCAAGCTATCGGCCTGAGGTAGTGCACTCATGGACTTCGTACTGAGTTTGGAGAAAAGTCTCATTACCACTCTCACTCCGATAGAGGCAAGCACTAATCAAGACTTAATGTCAAAGCATCGCACTTAAGAGTTGTAGCTTAGTTATATGGTCAGGTTTCACAGATAGCCCATCCATCCACCCACTCAGCTCTACGTATCTAGTCTTATATTCTCTTATTTCATAAACAAGGGTGAAGACTGGCCTGCTTCATGCAGAATGGCAGAGGTCACGGGTTGTGAGCATTTGCTGGATCTTCTCTCCAGGACACTCTGGTGTGGTTGGAAATGAACGGGCAGACAGATTGGCTGGCGCCGCATCTTTAAGTGGTGATTTGATGCATGATAAGGCAGATGTGATGAAGGTCCTCTGAGAGCATGTGAATAGTGCAGAAGAACAGACAGATTGTCATGGTCTAGAGAGAATACTACAGCGGCAGGGGGTGGTCAAGGGACCTGGTCGACAGTTGTCACTCAGAGGTAAAGCAAGATGGACATATAATCAGATTGCAACTGGCATCATTAATATTGGAACTCTTCGCTGGCTGTTGAAGATAAGGACTGTGTGCTTGTGGGAATGCCCCGAGTGCAATGATGTGGTTCTTGACTCAGCTAAAATTACAAGCTTTTAAGTAATATATAATGGATTTGAAACAGTGAGAATTAAGTTAACATTATTCCAGTGAGAATTAAGTTAACATTATTCCAGTGAGAATTAAGTTAACTTGATTGTAATGAGAATAAAGCTAACTTTATTGCTATGAAAGTTAACTTGATTGCATGATTTTAACAATGAACTTTGTCACACTAACAATTAACAGTTAACTGTGTTACAGTGAGAATTAACATTTACCTAATTTTGTTGCAGTGATCATAACCCTATCTTTGTCTGGTTAAGAATTGACATTTATCTTTGTTGCATCCAGAATTAACTGTTAACTTTGTCACGCAGAGAATTAACAACTTTGTTACACTGAGAATTGAGTTACCTAATTTTGTTGCAATGAGAATTAGCAGTTAACTTTACCAGGTTAAGAATTGACGATTAATTTTGTTGCATCAACTAACAGTTATGATTTTTGCATTGAGAGTTAAATTAACTTTGTTGCAGAGAGTTAAACTTATTGTAGTGGAAATGAACAGTTAATCATGTTTCTGTGAGAATTAACAGTCAGTTTGTCAGCATGTAGTTTGAATATTGATTAGAAATCCTAATTCATAGTTAACAGTGAAGCACGGACAAAACAGACTTACTTTCAGAAGTCACATGGTGGTAACTTGTACTAATGCATGTGTTGTTGCATGATTTTGGTGTGTGTTTGCAGATGATCTCGAGAATGCTAGAGAAGAGATTATCAAGTTAAAAGCAGAGATGGATCAATGCTTCTCAGAGATTGAAAATATCTAAACTGCATCACAGGTGGAGTTGTTTTGTCATTTTGCGTTGAAATATTCCATATATTTACAGCACAGCACGTTAGGAGCTGTGGTAACATTATATAAAGTACTGGCTTACTGTTGCAGCTGTGAGGTTGAACTTTTGACCCATATCCCCTTAACCTTGAGACATCCTCTACCGGAGCTCTTCATAACAAAAACTCAAACTTTGAATCATATTGCGACATGTATTAATCATCTGGTAAGGTATTAATCATCTGACAACTGGTAAGATCGAGGGAAACAGACCAAGGGGAAGACCTAGAAACAAGTATCTGGATGGCTTGGCCTTGTGGCATGGTCGAGACAGAAACACGGAACTGATCCACGACTCTGGTGATCGAGTGAGATGGCAGAACATGACCGCCCATGCTTACCGGCATGGCACATGATGGATGGATGGATTAATCATCTCGGTCATGTGTGGTCTTCTTCTATATGAATAATCCTGATCAGAAGTATTCTGCCTCATGATTTTCCAGTGCTTGCAACAATTCTTGGGAAGCAAACAAATTAGAGGTAAAATGGTATGACAGAATCACCAATCTGAAGCTCATGGAGAGAATAATAATGCCCGGTGAGGGCACACATTAAGATAACCTGATAACAGTGTAAATATGTAACTAGATCCACAGAGCTAGTGAAATAGAGGAGGACCTTAAACCACAAGGAGACAGTTTGAGACAGAGACAATATGGGGAAGACATGAAGGGAGTTGAAAGAGATAGCGAAGGATAGTATGGCTTGGCTCATGGTGGTTGAGGGCCTCGTCTCCAAGGAGGGATATAGAGCAGAAGACAATAAAACATTAGATCTGCTGCATTTACCACAGCCAGTACGGGGCATTTTTTGTTTCATCTATGTTCAAATTCACAGAAAATTGTCCCAAAATTCATTAAAAAAATTTCTGCTGGGGGGAGGGGGGGAGGAGAGACACATCTTTGTTTACAAGTATCTCATCATTCCATCAAAAGAGAAACTGATTGTCTAACATTTGAAGCCCTTTATTGTTACTGTACAATACAATCCCCAATAGCTCAAGCCATGGGCTTACAGGTATAGACAAATCAAAATCAGGCCAGCAAGGCTGGATGGATAGCAGCACTCACTCTTAAACTTCCTGGTGGGCTGATGCCGAGGTAGCGGTTTCAGCCCCTACAGTGATCAATTGGACTAAAACATTGACATCTCGTTCTTGACTTGGGGACATAAATAAGTACCTCAGAAGTCTGAGAGGGTTCGCCTGATAGCGATGGACACTGGTAATAGGAAAGCTAATTTACATGCACATGTCAGTCAATCCACTAAAAGTTCAAAGCGAAGGAATGCAAAAAAAATTTTAAATAAAACATTCAGGCTGAAATATTGAGATCAAGAGGATTTTTCTGTCTGTGAGTTTTCCAAAAGTGATAACGTTTACAGGTAAATTATTTCCCATGCTTTGATCTCTGTATTGGGCTGATAATTTGCTGTTTCAAGAACCAATGACATCACCATTCCCCCTGATCTAGGTGGTGAGATTGGATACCTAGCTTTCTCAGATAGGTTGAAAAGCAGGAGGTCCAGTGTGCAGGTTGTCCATGGTAAAAATCCCACGGCATTTGCCTGCGAAGTGATCCAGGTTCACTTTCCAGCAGAGGCAGGATTGTATTTCTGATCAGTACAGTTCTGTGATCGATCCAGCCTCGTACAAATTAGGTACCAATGTTCAGAATTTTCTATCCAGCCTTGTACAAAATGGGTACCAATTTTCAGAATTTTCTATCCAGCCTTGTACAAATTAAGTACCAATGTTCAGAATTTTCTATCCAGCCTTGTACAAAATGGGTATCAATTTTCAGAATTTTCTATCCAGCCTCATACAAATTAAGTACCAATGTTCAGAATTTTCTATCCAGCCTTGTACAAAATGGGTACCAATTTTCAGAATTTTCTATCCAACCTTGTACAAATTGGATAGCAATTTTCAGAATTGTAAAGAAGGAAAGGTAATGAGGCAGGTAACTGACCACCCCACCTCATACATCATAGCTTAGAATATGTGAAGGCCAAACACTTAAAGACACCAGCGGCAGTATTTGTGATGGGACTACTCTTTTACGATAGTATCTACTATAGTAAATTGTTAAACAGTAAATGACCCTTTTGCACACTTTAAGGCACATTGGGCGTACAGTACTGGACCCATATTTTATATAGACTAATCTGCACTCTGTTGGTGAAGAGCTCATTATTACTCTGACCACCTTTACTTCCCAAGACATGTCTTGGTACCCACTTTAGGCTTGCTCAGCCTGGGAGCCCAGGGTAATTTTATAAATCTGACTCGACAGGTCTACCATAGGGTTGCTATTTTACAGATCTGACTCGACAGGTCTACCATAGGGTTGCTATTAATGACCTCACGGAAGATTGAGAAAATTGTCTGTCAGTAAGTGTTTAGTAAACTTTACTGACTGTTGCTCTGTTTGTCTACTGAACAGATGAGCTGCTTGTGGAGAAGGAGAAATTCAAGACAATTTCGGAAGAACTGGATGCGACATTTGCTGAGCTGGCAGGCTACTGAGTCGTCTTACCTGCTTTAACATTGTTAATACATGGGCTTCCTCTCTCATCTCATTTGTTCTCTTTTACAGTTGCTAATGGTTTCCGGCTCAGGCGTGCCAGATTTTTTTTTCCACACCACCTTGGCAGCGTTGTCCAATTTCATAATAGCTTTTGTTACAAACTCTGCCTCGTAAACTGTAAAAATTGTCCTTATAAAATTTGAGTTTTTAAAGTAATATTTTTTTATGAATCAAAGTGTCGCCTTAGTACTGCCTTATTCCATCTCTACTGTTTGATAAATCGAAATGATTTCATATATACATGCCACAAATTGTAATGAATCATGTCATGTTAAAAAACCCTGGACAGTTTCTATTTTAATATGACATCTTATTTGCTTGATATTCTTTAGCTAATTAAAATTGTCTGAAAAACATAGATGCAATAGAAGTAATATACATTCTACAGTTTAGACAAAAACATGGGTGTAATAGACGTTATATATATTATACAGTTTAGACAAAAACATGGGTGTAATAGACGTTATATATATTATACAGTTTAGACAAAAACATGGGTGTAATAGACGTTATATATATTATACAGTTTAGACAAAAACATGGGTGTAATAGAAGTTATATATATTATACAGTTTAGACAAAAACATGGGTGTAATAGACGTTATATATATTATACAGTTTAGACAAAAACATGGGTGTAATAGAAGTTATATATATTATACAGCTTAGACAAAAACATGGGTGTAATAGAAGTTATATATATTATACAGTTTAGACAAAAACATGGGTGTAATAGAAGTTATATATATTATACAGCTTAGACAAAAACATGGGTGTAATAGACGTTATATATATTATACAGCTTAGACAAAAACATGGGTGTAATAGACGTTATATATATTATACAGCTTAGACAAAAACATGGGTGTAATAGACGTTATATATATTATACAGCTTAGACAAAAACATGGGTGTAATAGACGTTATATATATTATACAGCTTAGACAAAAACATGGGTGTAATAGACGTTATATATATTATACAGCTTAGACAAAAACATGGGTGTAATAGAAGTTATATATATTATACAGCTTAGACCATAAGGTAACTATTTTAGTTCAGTAAGACCATAGAAGGATTCAAGATGTGCTAGATAATTTACACATGACAGCATAGGAGGCAGGACATCTGGTAGCGATACATTTTTATTGTTATGGGGGACAAAGTTCTACAAGGATGAATGAAGATGCATTCTTCTTACCATTCTCAAAACTGAACATGATTTTATCAAAACAGAAAAGTGGAGATGGCAAAGGCAATATTAAGATAGCGAATGTGAGGACAATTTCTGCTTGAACCTTCTATGTTGTACAAAGTGTGGAGTATCGTTACAGTTTAAACACAGCTAGAGTATGGCTTACACAGTCACGGCATGGCTTGGGTATTTTCTTATTCTGTAAGCTCGACATAAGTGATTGGCCAGTGTTCCTGGGAAGTTTAGTCTTTCCTTGTCTATCCCTGGATCTAGAGGCATGTCTTCAAAAAATTGTTGCATAATTACACAGTCTTAAATACCAAATCTAGATGAGTTAGATGCCTAATGAGGACATTAACTCCCACATTTCCAGCGACAAAGCAAATGCCCTATTACTCTACCACACATGGACACTTGTATTGGAAATATCATTTTGTTTACTTTACCAGAGCCGGCACTTTGGCAGAATCATTAGAATGTGTTGATAATGTCACAAGCATGGCAGTAAAACGAGGGTTCAGCGCCTACGCTTGTTCACTGAGGGAAAGACTGGCCATGTATTCTTACGTGTATCCAGGCCTACAACATAAAATGATGGTTCTAGCACATAGCTGACCTCTAGCTAGTTCCTGCTACACAGGCAGTTAACTTTTCCAACCAGATACAGACAGTGTCACCAGCTATGCTTTTTAATGCCATACTTTAGCTGTGTCAAGACAGGTTGTATGTGAGAAAATTGGTGTGTTTGTGTTTTCATTTCTGTATGTTAAAAGCTAGTTTAAAACTTGCAGTAGGTCAAACGCTGACTGTCTACATAACAACCTTGTTTGTTTAATTATTTTGGTTATTTCTTGGTCAGTCAATCAAATGTAATTCAAAAGAAACAACTCACTATATGTCAATTTAGCCTGTGTTTCGTGAGTTGATTCTGAGTTTTATTGAAGTCGTTCATTATTTTAGTTGTAAAATGAGAAATGATGATGATGCAACAGAGGCCAGATGACAAGGGAAACCCATCAGACACCAGAAGGACTCAAACATTCTTTGGGCATGTCATGAGAAGAGGAAAGACTTGAATACGACACATTGAAACTAGTAGGACACATGGGAAAACAGAGAGAGGATAGCAGAAAGAAAAGATAGTATCATGGCATGGAAATGTGGAAGATAATATAAATTAAAGAGTTAGGGTTGTAGAGACACCATGGTCGCCAATGCAAGTCAAGGCGCTAAAAGATGGTAACCATAACCGTTTGAAGACAAGAAAACCAGTCTGTTCCCCGATGTTGCAGAAAGTCCTACAAAATACTTCTCCCCATTTCTTTAATAAGTGGGAGGATGATAATCTCCACGTGTTTCCATGACCAGTCTGCTTCTACAACCGAAGAAGCGTTGATTAAAGAGCTAGAGGAAAGCAATGTCAGATGGATACTGTCACGCGTATATTACACCATCAACTCCCCTTTACACTTAATGTGGACTAAAAGTCATTATCCACATGGGGATGAATAAAGATTGATCAAATAGATTGTGCTTCACGGCAGACAGAAGTAACACACTACATGCTCAAGCTTCCAACTCAGTCTCTGACATTCCTTCAGACGTCACCCTTGGCATTTTTATTATTCTATACACTGAAACATTGCTGAATGTTATTTTATAACATTTTGACAGTAATATTAGTTTCTGATACTGTTTATTATTTTGTACACTTGAAAAAGTGGTCACATATGCAAGCACACTTGGAGTCATGTAATAAATGAGGGAAGGATGGGTGTCGCTGAACGTAGTTGTACTGTGTGTGGATGAGAACATAGGCTGCTCATCATGGAGGACTATGGATATTATATATGAATTTTATAAATGGTTTCCTATTATGTATTTATAACTGGATGTCTCCAGTTCGAGGTTTTAGTGTAGGGGCGCCATGCCGTCGTCTGCATCGACATTGAAAGTGACTACAGACGTGCTGTGCTGATCAAAAACAGCAGTAAGTAGACATGCTGTGCTGACTGAAAACAGCAGTAGGTAGACATGCTGTGCTAATTGAATATAGCATAAGTAGACACTGCTGATAAAAAATATACATGCTATGCTGACTGAAGACAGCATAAGTAGACATGCTGTGCTGATCAAAAACAGCAATAAGTAGACATACTGTGCTGATCAAAAACAGCAATAAGTAGACATGCTGTGCTGATCAAAAACAGCAATAAGTAGACAAGCTGTGCTGTATAAAGGATTCACAGAGCCTGAAACTCGATGTCATTGTCCTGATATAAATGTTTCATGTTTACAAGATAGCAGACTAGCATTTTATAATCAACTTTTCTGCCAGTAAACAACCTTGTTGTTGGTTACCCATTATTTCATCAACAAAATGGCAGGTATCATCGATCATGAAATATTACATTTAAACAGTTACGAGATCGTGGTTCAATCACTGCGCTGGAAAAGATTAAGTTTGGAAAGCGTAACAAAAATATGTCCAGAACAAATCGGGCAGATATCCCTCACATATTCGCATACGAAATAATCCATTCTAAATTCAAGTTTCTTTTTGTTTTAAAACAAAATTTCAACTGAATGTATTTAACAGCATGACCTTAAGATTGAGCATAATTAGAGCACTCAGGATATCTTTCTTCAGATGAATTTGGAACTAGGTTTTCTGTCATAAATTATGCAAAACAAAAAATTGCCTATCCTCACAATTGCTGTTAATTGTAAATTGTTATGCTTAATGTTATAATCAAATACAAAGTCAAGATCTATTATCTTGCATTAGTGTGTTTTGTTTTATTTTCTGAAATGCATGGCCAAGTAAAATTTTCCACTAGTTCAAATATGCTTGAAGATCTTGTGAGTTTGCTGTGGTGGGCAGTTTGAAATTGGTTTGTGGTGGGGGGAGAAAGAGGCTGTTAGTTGCATATTCTTTGCAGGATGTCCAGCCAACCTCAGCATTCTTTGGCTGCTCATGATTTCTTGGCAAGTTTACATTCAGTAGTTTGCCATTACATTCTGAACGACCAGCATTTATACCACTGTATGAAAACCAGCACTTGACTGTCTGCTTCCAAATTGCCCGCAGCTGTGTTTCGAATGCGGGACTGTGAATTGTGTTCGTAACTCAACTCCTTCGCCACATTGTCAGTAGAAAGAGTGTGAGAATAAAATAAGTGTTGCAGGGAGATGTGGTAGCGCAGTGGCTGGCATACTTGCAGTGGCTGGCATACTTGCAGTGGCTGGCATACTTGCAGTGGCTGGCATACTTGCAGTGGCTGGCATACTTGCAGTGGCTGGCATACTTGCAGTGGCTGGCATACTTGCAGTGGCTGGCATACTTGCAGTGGCTGGCATACTTGCAGTGGCGGCATACTTGCAGTGGCTGGCATACTTGCAGTGGCTGGCATACTTGCAGTGGCTGGCATACTTGCAGTGCTGGCATACTTGCAGTGGCTGGCATACTTGCAGTGGCTGGCATACTTGCAGTGGCTGGCATACTTGCAGTGGCTGGCATACTTGCAGTGGCTGGCATACTTGCAGTGGCTGGCATACTTGCAGTGGCTGGCATACTTGCAGTGGCTGGCATACTTGCAGTGGCTGGCATACTTGCAGTGGCTGGCATACTTGCAGTGGCTGGCATACTTGCAGTGGCTGGCATACTTGCAGTGGCTGGCATACTTGCAGTGGCTGGCATACTTGCAGTGGCTGGCATACTTGCAGTGGCTGGCATACTTGCAGTGGCTGGCATACTTGCAGTGGCTGGCATACTTGCGTCGAGGCGGATTTGTGAAATGTACCTGAGCTGCCAGGGTGACCTGGCCTAACATGGGTGCCAGGAAATGTCTGGGGAAGTGAAGGCGGCTGACGTGACACTGACCTCATCACTCCTGGAGTGCCAGTTGGGCTGTGAACATGAAGAGCTACCACCATATGTCTAGTATACTCCAAGACATGTAAAATGGGATCTTGTGACTTTCACGATTGCATTAGAAATAGAGCCACTGCAGACAGTTTTACATGTTTGGGAGTACATGTTTTCCCATGGTAAATTGGAATAGCACAGACACAGAACAATAGATTGCATGATTTATTATCCAGTATATTTCGCTCTATATCGTCAGGTACATACTGCAGAAATCACACAACATACACTAAAGCAATCGGATACATGAAGAAAACAAAAAGACGACAGTCCATTTAAAGTTACTGTCATAAACAAATTACTGTGTTAATATGTGTGTGGCTACAACACTGTTGTATATTTCAGCTTGAAGGATTGATCTTATTGCTTTAGTCTTTTGCTGTCTTGACAGAAGATAGTGGTACAAAGTGCTTCAAAAAGGCTTAATAACTACAACCCGTGGCGGTGGCAAATGTAGCTGACAAGACCAATTTGCGCTGTAAATGTTCGTCCACAGTGGATACATGTGAACACATGGTCATTTCCACCATCATGGACCATCTTACGTCTCTCACGCTCTGTGTGTGCTTTATCTGCAATCATTTTCTCCTTTGTCTTAATTCCATTTCTGATAGTTGCCCCCCATGCAACACGTTCAGCGGCGACTTGCTGCTCCCAATGTGCATTATCAATACCTGTATCAATCACGTTATGATACCAAACGAGATGCAGTTAAATTTGGCAGGCAAAAGAAATCATGCAATTTATTGTTCGTCTTCTAAAATTCAAATATTTATTTTTTGGGAGTGTTTTGGAATGACATGTCGACTTTTAATCATACTACTACTTGAATAATTGTAGAAACTCTCCGGTGGCATTTGGAGAAGTGGACAGAGCATGTGCTGGAATGTCCTGAGTGTAGTGTTGATTCTTAAATTCAGTATACAGGTTACAAAGAACACTAATATCGTGGAGGCAGAAAGTTGAGATGTTCACCTCTAACTTGTAGAAACCTGGTTTGATTTGTGATGTGAACTGTTTGGGTTTTTACAAAATAAGTTTGGTATATTTGATCCTGGGTTTAGTGGATTGGATGTCTAGACCTCTCAGATAAGGGCAAAAATATGAGGACCTCTGTAAGAACCGTACAACATACTTGAAGGTGCATGTGTAACCCATATTTGTATACGCCAATTGGTACTAAGTGGATGATGTCATGCCAGCTGCCTTTTATTTCCCATGGCATTTACTGGAATCCATTTTAGGACCCGTGCTTGTGAAAAATCACCCTGCAGTTGGACATTGAAAATAACAGGTTCTATTCCTCCATTTACCTCAAAGGTAGCGGGTTCAACCCCTGCATAGGTCAGTTGGACTAACATGTTAACTTCTCATTCTTGACTTGGGGGGTGTAAACTACAAGTACCTCTGAAGTCCAAGTTGGTTCGCCTGATGGCATGGGACACTGATAACAAGGAAAGATAATCCACACGCAAAAATCAGTCCAGTGCACTAGAAGTAGCAGCACGTGTATGGACTACGCTTGAGTTCACAAAGCAAGCAAACTCCCACAAAAGAGTCTGTGCAGTGAAAGTGATCTTGGTCCAAGAACTTAACCAAATGTGTCTGTGCAGTGAAAGTGATCTTGGTCCAAGAACTTAACCAAAAGTGTCTGTGCAGTGAAAGTGATCTTGGTCCAAGAACTTAACCAAAAGAGTCTGTGCAGTGAAAGTGATCTTGGTCCAAGAACTTAACCAAAAGTGTCTGTGCAGTGAAAGTGATCTTGGTCCAAGAACTTAACCAAAAGAGTCTGTGCAGTGAAAGTGATCTTGGTCCAAGAACTTAACCAAAAGAGTCTGTGCAGTGAAAGTGATCTTGGTCCAAGAACTTAACCAAAAGAGTCTGTGCAGTGAAAGTGATCTTGGTCCAAGAACTTAACCAAAAGAGTCTGTGCAGTGAAAGTGATCTTGGTCCAAGAACTTAACCAAAAGTGTCTGTGCAGTGAAAGTGATCTTGGTCCAAGAACTTAACCAAAAGAGTCTGTGCAGTGAAAGTGATCTTGGTCCAAGAACTTAACCAAAAGAGTCTGTGCAGTGAAAGTGATCTTGGTCCAAGAACTTAACCAAAAGTGTCTGTGCAGTGAAAGTGATCTTGGTCCAAGAACTTAACCAAAAGAGTCTGTGCAGTGAAAGTGATCTTGGTCCAAGAACTTAACCAAAAGTGTCTGTGCAGTGAAAGTGATCTTGGTCCAAGAACTTAACCAAAAGAGTCTGTGCAGTGAAAGTGATCTTGGTCCAAGAACTTAACCAAAAGAGTCTGTGCAGTGAAAGTGATCTTGGTCCAAGAACTTAACCAAAAGTGTCTGTGCAGTGAAAGTGATCTTGGTCCAAGAACTTAACCAAAAGAGTCTGTGCAGTGAAAGTGATCTTGGTCCAAGAACTTAACCAAAAGAGTCTGTGCAGTGAAAGTGATCTTGGTCCAAGAACTTAACCAAAAGTGTCTGTGCAGTGAAAATGATCTTGGTCCAAGAACTTAACCAAAAGAGTCTGTGCAGTGAAAGTGATCTTGGTCCAAGAACTTAACCAAAAGAGTCTGTGCAGTGAAAGTGATCTTGGTCCAAGAACTTAACCAAAAGAGTCTGTGCAGTGAAAGTGATCTTGGTCCAAGAACTTAACCAAAAGAGTCTGTGCAGTGAAAGTGATCTTGGTCCAAGAACTTAACCAAAAGAGTCTGTGCAGTGAAAGTGATCTTGGTCCAAGAACTTAACCAAAAGAGTCTGTGCAGTGAAAGTGATCTTGGTCCAAGAACTTAACCAAAAGAGAAAAGCTTGTCTGTAGTGACAAATTGACAGCATGTCCGGTTTGGCTAGTTGCTAACCAGAAGGTAAAGGTAGGCTCTTAGCAGATACTGCCATTGCAGTGCAGTATTAGGCTGTCACATAAACATGGTACGAAATATGAGATGGAATTGCCAGTTACTTCCCACGTTACCTTCCTTCACAAACAATTCTAAAGATTGGCACCCATTATATATGTTAATGAGGAAAAATTGGAGGTGGTAGAAAATTTTGAATACCTTGGGTCATTAATTACTAATAATGGTGATACAATGAAAGAAATTAAAAGATGAATATCTGTTGCTCTTCAAAAACTAAAACAACTGAATAAATTATGGCATGGGACACACAGACCTCCACAAATTATATTTTTAAGAGCATGCATCTTTCCCATTGCAACATACGCCTGTGAGACATGGACACTTAAACACGCTGAACAGCGTATAAATGCTTTTGAATATAAATGTTATAGATGGATTCTGGTGGGTATTTAACTGTGTCTGGTATTCTCCAATGGCTCAAGGACCTGTCCAAAAATGCTGCCGGAATACAGAAACTTGTAGTTAATCTCTCGCCGCAAAGTCCTTTGTTTTCTTAACAGTTCTGTACAGCTGCATTACTTTGCGTTATTTTATATTGTTGACCCTATGTGTGACTAACACTGCCGGCTCTTGTAGCAGAATATTGTGAAGACTTATCTTCCTCTATCCCCAGTTCAAAGTCAGGTACATATTTGATAAATTGCTACTTTGATGCCAGACCATTACAAAACATGACACAAGACAATATAACAATTGAGTTTACTGTTATTCAATTTACTTCAAATCTGCTATACATATGACCATAATGAAGTCTCATATAACAAGTAGGGAAAATATCACATTTAAATACAAATGAAATAAAATCAAAGCAATGTTTTCCCACTGAAAAGCTTAAACAAAGAAGACACAAACAACTTAAATTCAAGCTCAAGCATCCTGAAATCGTTTCATCTGTCACTGAGTCATGTGGAACCATGTCAGCAGGTGACAGATCAATCTTGAGAGCTGCTAGTAGGCAGTTGGTTGTAGTATCATGTCAGTTTGTAACAGTATCCAGAGGATCTCTTTATAGAGATTGCTACAGGCATTGACCAGTATAGTCACCGCTAAGAAATAAAGCAATGGCAGATCACCTTCTTTACAAATGTCAAGAAAACTATTGCAGTGAAAGAAATGATAAAGAAAGATTGTTGTGACAGCAAAGTTATGCACAAAGCAAGCCAGCCACTGGATGGATGTGCTACTGGCCAGTCATTAATGTGGGCCAGCTAAACATGTGGATGGGAAGGCAGCAATAAGACACAAATAACTGACCTGCTTGAAAGTCAGCTTGTGTCAAAGACTTGAGTTTGCATAGAAACATGCAAGACAAAACTAAAATAAAAACAATCATTTGCACTTGTGGATTAGCGTCGCAGACCACAATTTCCAAGACTGCCCAGAATACAACATATCTAGGCAAACTTCTGGCCTAGAGAAAATGCAAGACAAAACTAAAATAAAAACAATCATTTGCACTTGTGGATTAGCGTCGCAGACCACAATTTCCAAGACTGCCCAGAATACAACATATCTAGGCAAACTTCTGGCCTAGAGAAAATGCAAGACAAAACTAAAGTAAAAACAATCATTTGCACATGTGGATTGGCGTCGCAGACGACAAATTCCAAGGCTGCCCAGAATACAACATATCTAGGCAAACTTCTGGCCTAGAGAAACAACAGTGGAAGATAAACTATGGACCACTGAGTGAACTAAAAAAGGTGGTGAAATTTATACAAGAGATAACATTGCAGCTATGGACAAATTTCAAGCGAACGAAAAAAGAAGAAGAAAATAATCATGCCTAGAATAATCTTATCTCACTGACAGGAAAATGACATGTTTTTTATACAGTAAAAGCCTTAGAAATGGGACACCTGAAAGTAGGACTCTGGAGATGATCAACTGTTTACAATTTCTGGGCTTTTATGTGTGAGTGTCCATGTGATCCATATTGATACTCAGTGGCAGGTGTGGAGCCCACCCTGATATCAACTAAACTGACATGCAGGTGGTGCAAGAGTTCCAAGGGAATGGTTGCTTCCAAGACTCAGCTGTAAACCAAGAATATAATAAGGTTTTCTACACATATAACCCCAGTCTTTTTCACCAGATTCTTCTGAACAATTCTAAATTCTACCGAATGTGTTCTCCAACATTTGGTTACGGTATACTAAAGAAATCTGGCAACCCTTGTCTGCAATAAATTTTTCAAGTTGTAATGCTTTCAGTTAATCTTGTTTTCATCTTAATTTTGTAGTATTCAACTGGATCAGCCCAAAGATGATGGTATAGATGAAGATGATTTTTTTCAATCTTCACTCAAATCTGCTGTCCTCTACCTCATTCCACCATTTAGTACAAGAACAGCATCACATCTGAGTTCACAACTGAAAGATCAGGTGTGCAGCCAATAGCAACACCCAAAATTTCGATAGGCTGTATACACACAGAGAACTGCAGTAGCGTAGTGGCTGGGCACTCACCCGTTGACCCAGTAGTAATGGGTTCCATCCGTACAGGTGAAGATTTGGGAAAAAAATCTGGCGCTGCGGCGAAAGAGTTACGAATGGAAATCGTAATCTTGCATACTGCATTTGAAACACAGTTGCAGGCGATGTGGAAGCAGACTGCCATGTACTGGTTTTCATACAATGGTATGGGTGTCGGTGGTTCAGAAATTGGTAGCAAACTGCTGAATGTAAACTTGCCAAAAAAATCACACAAGAGCCCAACAATTCTGGGGTTGACTGACAACGTTTTGCAAAGGATATGCAACTTTAAAAAAAAAAGTAAAATATACCCATGTTATGCTCTCTCACTAAGCACATTCCGTGAGAAATGGGTTACGAAAGGGCCTCTAGATATACATGCCAGCTATAGCCAAACATGTGAGTCAGTTAACTGGAGGGGTGAAACTGTTAGCCATACACAAACCCGGCTAGATAGAGAAACTGAGCTGTGCCCATGCTCTCAACAGATTTCACATTTCTACATGAGTAAAGCACTTTTATACGCCTTGAGGCGTACTGGGTATATTGTTTTTTTTCTTTCTCGCATATCCTTTACAGGACATTGCAGTCAACACCAGCATTTTCCAGAGTCCTTAACCTCTTCACCAGGGAGACCGATATACATACTGGGTATATGGTGCCAGCAACATATTTGTATAGACCAATCAGCACTTGATAGGATTAACACAATGTAGGCTGCTTTTACTTTCTAGAACATTTCCTGTTACCCAGTTTAGGTTGGGTCAACCTGGTAGCCAAAGTAATAAATAATATCTACCTCAGTGGGAATTCAAACACAGGACCACCAGCAAGTGTGCTAACCACTGTGGATCCGTATCACATGTAGGAAAACGAATTTATAAAATGACTTAATATTTCTGGTGTGGCAGATTCAGGTTGTGAACATGTCTCTATGCCCCAAACAACACATGATCTATGGGAGGCTTTTCCGATGAATCCAAGCTATTGCCTAATGTCTTCTCTAAAATTAGGTTTTTTTAAAAAAAAGTTGCATATCCCTTACAGGATGTTGCAGTCGCCACCAGCATTTTTCAGCTGTTGTTGATGTTCTTGGAAAGATTACGCTCAGTAGTTTGCCATTGCTTTCTGAGCGACCGGCTCACATACCCCGTAACTAATGCGACGCAATCCGCTGTCAAATCTCATGCAGCTGTGTTCCTCACGTGAATATATGGGATTACGGAGAAAGTCGTTAACACCTTCGCCAGGGAGACCGGTAAAATTAGGTTAGAATATGTTAAAGAAATCTGGCATCCCGTGACCATGTCCACTGTGCAATTAGCCTCTCTGAAAGTTGAAAGTTGACTCATGATGTCTAAACTGTGGATTTAGTTGTTACAAGAACTGGGGGAAAACTGATCACTATACCTGTAATGTCACAATCTTGTAAATAAGAAATCTTAACTATTCACAACATTTAACTTCAAAGAACCACAAACAAAAGTATGACACACCACAGACACCTCCATTATTCCATCGCTGAGGAAGCAGGTTGAATGAGGTGGACACTTTTATATAAGGAAAATGATGAGATCTAACACTACAATATCACTGTCTGCTACAGAAATAGTTAACCCAGCTACTCTCTCTTTATAGAGATTGCCACCGTCAGCATTCTTCTGGCTGGAGGACTAACAGTACACGCATGTTGCGATTGTAACAGACTCACAAAGGATGGTGAGAAAGGTGATGACAGGCATGTTTCAGGCAGTCACAGGCTTACATTCAACAATAACAAATAGAGAAAATCTGTTAGATGTTATCCCCCAAGGACACGCTGGTGTGGTGGGTAACGAGCAGGCGGACAGATTGGCTGGGTCTGCATCACAAGGCAGATGTTATCAGGGCCCTCTAGGATAGTGTGTATAGTGCGGAAGAACAGATGCATCATCACGATCTGGAGAGAATGGTGCTGCAGGGAGTGACCAGAAGATTTAGCCGACTCTCAAAACTCTGAGAAAAGACCAGACGCACACAATCAGATTGCAGCTGTACATTAGTACTGAGACTCTTCACTGGCTGTTGAAACTGAGGACGGAGCACATATGGGAATGACCTGAGTGCTGATATGTCAGGACTTGACTCAACTCAATTCTCTCTTTTTCTGAGTCTGAGAACCCCCCAGACACACATGACTATCTAAGTGTGCTACCACCACCCTACAACACAGGGATTCAGTTAAAAGCAGCATGTTCCACTAAAATGGAACACTAGTGACACCTGTGTTGATAACATATTCAATCAATGGCTGAAGTTTGTAGGATCCCAGACTGTCCAACACCCACTCTCTCATTACAGTCAGCAACCCCATGTGTTTACACAGCCCTGTGGATATCAGACAACAGAAAGCTGTAGATATACAAGTGGAACAACTGTATACTATCTAGCAACAGACAGCTAACATGTAAGTGTCATGGCATCATATGTACTTCAGAACCAATGTCTACACCTCTGCTCTGCATGGTTCAGTGGGGTATGTGCTACTGAGCACCGAAGTATGCAAGTTTCTGGGATTTGTTGCAATTCTTTGAGTTATTATCTATCTCATTCAAAGCATATTTGTATATTGCTATAAAAGTGCTTATTGTCATTCTTCATGTAGTGTTTTTCGAACTTGCATAGGCGATTTTGTATGTCTCATCTCATTACTCTTGTACCTTGCTGTGTTGAGGTGAAGCATAAACAGCGGGAGAGTGCCCATTTATGGGCTTCATGTACTGGGGTTCCCAGGGACTCTGCTATTCCCTCTTTTCATTATGTGGTCTTTTCTTCTGCTTCCATTTGTTCTCAGTGTGTGTAAGAGAGAGAGAGAGAGAGGGAGAGAGTCTCTCTCTCTCTCTCTCCCTATCTCATAATGTTGAAATATGAATTTGTATACTTGATTTATGTTCACAGTATTCATTTTACAATGTTTGTTTGTTCTTGTTCAAGGTAAATATAACATTTGTGAAAGATTATAATTGGTGTGTGAAAGATGAGTGATTCGATGGGCCAATGTAAGATATGGGCGGTGGTGTGTGTGTGTGGGTGGGTTTGCCTGTGTGCCCAATTTGTGACCCTTTGAAAATAAAGTTTGTTTATTCCATCTTGTTTCTCAACAATCTTATAACCTCTAACAATATGTATCAATTTGTATGCTGATATTTATCCACATCACAATAAAAGGCTGTCAAGAATCTTCCCTCGTGTTCTACTCATCTCTCTTTCCACAAATCTTCTCAGCTATCACATTTCAGTTTGATTCTCATAATATGGTCCAAAATGGTGATTGCCTCTAGCTGATGTTTGTGACAAGTCTCTGTGTCATAGCCTCTTTCAAAATGTTTAGATTGCTCTTTTTGGTTGTCCAAGGAGTTTTCTGCATTCTTCAGTAAAACATCTCTGAGGCTTCAAGGGATTATTCTGCACACTGGCGGTGTGGTGAAGGGGCTGCAAACACAATTCTCAATTGAAACACATTTGCAGGTGATTTGGTAGCTTTGTGCTGGTTTTCACACAATGGTATAATGTCGGTCAATTAGAAAGCAATGGCTAACTCCATCCATCCATGTGCCATGCCGGTAAGCGTGGGCGGTCATGTTTTGCCATCTCACTCGATCACCAGAGTCATGGATCAGCTCAGTGTTCCTATCTCGACCATGCCATGTGGCCAAGCCATCCAGGTATTTACTTATAGGTCTTCTCCTTGGTCTGTTCCCTTCGATCTTACTAGTTGTCACCAAGTTCTCCAAATCATTTCTTCTCATAACATGCCCAACAAATTTTGACTGTCTACGTCTAATGTCTCTAATCAGTTTACGATCTTCATTTGTTTCTTGAAGGACTTGTTCATTGGTTTTTCTGCCTTGCCATGGTATTCTTTGCATTTTCCTCAGAAACCACATTTCTACAGCCATCAGATGTTTTTCAGCTTGACTGCTCATTGTCCAAGTTTCACATCCATATAAAAGTACAGGTTCTATGTAGCACCTCAACACTCTTTTTCTCGCTTCAATTGACATTTTTATTGGTCAGTATGATTTTCATCTTGCTTAAGGCTACTTTTGCCATGGCGATTCTTGTTCTAATCTCTTCAAGGCATCTCCCATCAGATGTTATCACTGTTCCGAGATAATTGTACCGATTCACTTGTTGAAGAATATTCCCACTTACTTGTATATTACATTGTGCTATTTCGTTCTTCCTAGTGACAACCATAATCTGTGTCTTTTTACAATTTAATTCTAACTCTAGTTGTTCAGTGAGTGTAAACTTGCCTAGTGAACCACAAACAGCCAAAACATGCGAAGGTTGACTGCGACATCGTGGAAAGCACATGTAATTTAACTAAATGTCAAGGATTCACATCTATATATTAATACTAGTTCTATGTAGCATGCATGGATTCTGCCTAATCTAACCAGGTGTTACAATATATCTATTTTTCCTATCAACACTACCAGATGTTACATATTTATCTTACTTCTCATTAAACCTAGAAACTGTTACAATATATTCAAGTGTCTCTCTTCTCATAATATGGATAAAAAATGCTTGCTGCCTTTTCTCCAATGCCTGCTTTAAGCTTTGTTTTTCGTTAAGAAACTTTCAGTAAAGTCTTACCATTAAACATGTCCAGCTCTGCGGTGGTCGGTGCAATATTTGAATCAGAACATCGTACAATAATCTTGTACCTGGCCACTTTAGACAGAAGACCTATAGGGTCATCGACAACGGAGGCTCCACATACAGTCAGCAACTCACGCAAGCTTTCTGTTTTGATGAAAGAATGTTATGCTGCATTATAATATCATTAAATCTACCATAAAGTATGATCAAACATGAGTTTTTACATGTTTATTTAGTCTTTCCTCTTTCATGGAATATCTTGGAAAATAAAGACAGACAGTGTGATACTTTGTGCTATAATACTGTAATTGAGTGTCTAATTTCTTTTCTATTTAAACCAGAACAAAAGACTATAATATTTCACTGTGAGAAAACCCACACATAGTCTCCCTCAGCTGACAGTAGAAGGTATAGATGACAAATAAGGTCAGGTGTGTGTGTTAGAGCGACGTTATCAGCGGGGAAATGTTCAGTGGATACAAGTAGAACTCTTAATCTTGTACACATTTAAATGGGTGATGCCAATATCAAAGAAACAATTTAGCAAACAAAATAAATAACATACATTAATATATATCAACAATCAAATATACAATTTCTTCAAACATGTAACCTCACACACCAACAAAATTCTCATATACAATTGCTTCACACTTGTAACCTCACATACCAAAGATTCTCATATACAATTGCTTCACACCTGTAACCTAACAAACCAACTAGATTCTCATATACAATTTCTTCACACTTGTAACCGCACAATGCAACAAGATTCTCATATACAATTGCTTCACACTTGTAACCTCACAAAGCAACAAGATTCTCATATACAATTGCTTCACACCTGTAACCTCACAAACCAACAAGATTCTCATATACAATTGCTTCACACCTGTAACCTCACAAAGCAACAATATTCTCATATACAATTGCTTCACACCTGTAACCTCACAAAGCAACAAGATTCTCATATACAATTGCTTCACACCTGTAACCTCACAAACCAACAAGATTCTCATATACAATTGCTTCACACCTGTAACCTCACAAAGCAACAATATTCTCATATACAATTGCTTCACACTTGTAACCTCACAAAGCAACAATATTCTCATATACAATTGCTTCACACCTGTAACCTCACAAACCAACAATATTCTCATATACAATTGCTTCACACCTGTAACCTCACAAACCAACAAGATTCTCATATACAATTGCTTCACACCTGTAACCTAACAAACCAACTAGATTCTCATATACAATTTCTTCACACTTGTAACCGCACAATGCAACAAGATTCTCATATACCATTGCTTCACACCTGTAACCTAACAAACCAACTAGATTCTCATATACAATTTCTTCACACTTGTAACCGCACAATGCAACAAGATTCTCATATACCATTGCTTCACACCTGTAACCTAACAAACCAACTAGATTCTCATATACAATTTCTTCACACTTGTAACCGCACAATGCAACAAGATTCTCATATACCATTGCTTCACACCTGTAACCTAACAAACCAACTAGATTCTCATATACAATTTCTTCACACTTGTAACCGCACAATGCAACAAGATTCTCATATACCATTGCTTCACACCTGTAACCTAACAAACCAACTAGATTCTCATATACAATTTCTTCACACTTGTAACCGCACAATGCAACAAAATTCTCATATACCATTGCTTCACACCTGTAACCTAACAAACCAACTAGATTCTCATATACAATTTCTTCACACTTGTAACCGCACAATGCAACAAGATTCTCATATACCATTGCTTCACACCTGTAACCTAACAAACCAACTAGATTCTCATATACAATTTCTTCACACTTGTAACCGCACAATGCAACAAAATTCTCATATACCATTGCTTCACACTTGTAACCTCACACACCAACAAAATTCTCATATACAATTGCTTCACACTCGTAACCTCACACACCAACAAAATTCTCATATACAATTGCTTCACACTTGTAACCTCACAAAGTAACAAGATTCCTGTATACAACTGCTTTATACTTGTAACCTCACAACCCAACAAGAGATTTGCACACAAAATGTTATTCAGAGATGAGGACACCTCACCTTTTGGCATCTCGCTGCTGTCTCCAACACAAGCCAAACAAAAATCTGTGAATAGGTGCTCTTTGGAAAGCCTGGAATGTCTGACACCAAATGTGTTCTCTCCACCAGATGTGTCTCCAACAATTTCATAATCTTCCTATTGAGATGAAGAAGTACAGGTAACTGTATTTTGTCCCCTTATCTGTTCAACTTATATACTGAAAACATCATGAGGAATGTGAGAGAAAATATTGATATGAACAATATGATCCTTTTGTAGTTGGAAAAACAGAAATATCTTAACTTTGACATGCTGATGACATAGTATTACAACAAACAGGAATGGAGACGTTAATTCTGTTGAACCCCTGACATGCACCCCTGTACAAACATTGTTCTCACCCTTACAAAACAACTGACCACCTTCTCTGCAAATGCCCTGCACTTTCAAATGTCAGAAAAAAATTACTACAGCTGTCTCCAACAATTACAACTAACTCTATAATCCCCAGAACAGCTGTAGATGATGATCTGCACTTTCATAAGAATGGCACTGGGCTGCTCACAGTGAACAACTCAGCTGTCTTGGAATCAATACCATGAGCTAAATCAACAGATGTACCCCAACATACAGAAACAACATGAGCTAAATCAACAGACGTACCCCAACATACAGAAACAACATGAGCTAAATCAACAGACGTACCCCAACATACAGAAACAACATGAGCTAAATCAACAGACGTACCCCAACATACAGAAACAACATGAGCTAAATAACAGACGTACCCCAACATACAGAAACAACATGAGCTAGAATCAAAGGACGTATCCCTCAAACAGAAACAAACACAGAGTTATTACCTCTGGCATCAATGAGCCGGTCTGGAGGGAGTCCTGCACCCAGGGAAATGCCACCACCCAACACTTGTAGGCCACTCCTTGGAAGAACTTCAAGGTCCTGTCACAGACACGATCATACCCTGAGGCTGTTGGGACAATCAGATGTGGAGGACATTTTACATAGACAAGGTATTCCCAAGACATATATTGCTGTTGGAAAATGATGTTCTAGGCCCACACATATTCTATCCAAGTTGAAGACAAATACAGGAAAAAAGTAAAGGACGTTTTTACACGTTTTAATGAGCATTGGACGCATGGTGCTAGCCCATATTTGTATAGACAACTGGGCACTGGAAGGGTGATCGGGTCAGTAGCAGGCTGGCTGCCTTTATTTCCCAAGACAATTTCTGGAACCCACTGTAGACTGGATCAACCTGGGAACCCAGGTCCATTGTTAAAATACCCCTTGGTGCAGATTCGAACCCATGACTGCAAGGCAGACATGTAGCCACAACTCTACTGTGACTCTTACACACCACCACATAACGAGATGGGGTGGCTGGTTACTTTCCTCACAGTTTGATATTCTTCCATCTCTTAATGCTATCCTTCCACTTGTTCAGTGAGCGCAGATTATTCTCATTGCACTTGGAAATGTGAGAGATGCAGTAGCACAGTGGCTGGCATACTCGCTTGCTGGCCCTGCAGTAATGTGTTTGAATCCACATTTAGGCAGATTTTAGACTGACCTGGGTTTCAAGGTCAGCCCAGCCTAAAATTTACATCAGAAAATGCACTGGGAAGGAAAGGCAGCTGGTATGATATTAAATGTATCATCCGTGTATTTGCAATTGGTCTATAAGAATGCATGGCTGGGACCATATACCCAGTACCCCTCGAGGCGAGTAAAAGAGCTTTTACTTGACTACTAAAATATCATTATTCACGTAGATCGTTTTCATAATATATCCACCAGCGTACAACTAATTCTGCTAGCCTGTTATATTTGACAAGCCAACCCATGTGCTTCCTACTTGTATCACTGCCTACCTCTTTCTTGCCTGCTTTAGACTTTTCATTTGGATGTTTATAAGAGCTTTAAAAAAGTCACTATCTGATGTCTATTATTGCACATATTGACTTTATTATTAGCTTCAGATTGTCTAGGACCTCTAAAATTTTCTTGTTTTTGTAGCATGCAATCTATCACACATCTAGTGTCCCTAAATTATTTACTCATGGTTCATGCTTCCATGCCATACAGTAGTCTTGAGTATGTATATCATTTGACAAACACCATAAACCAAAGTAACAACAACAACCCAAGAAAATAAAAGTACTCTGCAAACATATAAACAATCCCAAATACAATAATTAATCAGTCACAAAAAGGATATGTTCATCAAACAGAGAGAAGTGGAGGGTCATGATCATCAATGTCTGCTGCAGAGCAGACACCTGACACAGCAGAAGAAGGATTCTTCAAATAAATATGCAAATGCCATTAACCAAAGCAATAAACTCCTTTTACGTCACTAACCAAAGAAATGAACAGCATTAACCAAAGAAATCAATTCCACTAACTAAAGAAATAAGCTAATTTAGCTAAAGAAATCAACTCCATTAACTAAAACAATTAACCACCACCAAAAGATTAGCCACCGAAAAAAAAACAAAAAAACACGCCATTAAAACACAAACGAAAGAAATACCTGGTTTCATAACAACATGTGTGACCTCAGTGGAAAACTTGGATGTCAGCTTGAGGCCATACTTCTCGGCCAGCTTCATGACAAGTAGCTACAGAAAGAAAACATCAGACATGTTTTAACATATTTATTATTACTTTTCTTAGTCGTTATCACATGAATTTAATTTATTTTCCTAATGTAACGCCTCATTCATTCATAAAAAAGTAACATAAGGACTCTTGTACACTCATAAAGGCGCACTGAGCATATGGTGTTAGACCCATATTTGTATATAACAATCGTTACTAGGAGTGCAACGTGGTCAGTATCACATCAGCTGTCTTTACCCCAAGACATTTCCTGATATCTATTTTAGGCTAAGTCAATCTGGGAGCCCAGGTTACATTATTCAAAACTGACTGATGCGGATCTGACCCATGACCTCTGGACTGGCAGGCAAGTGTCTAGTCACTATGTTACCACAGCTTGTTCACTGAGAGTCAAGTACATGGCTGGCCGTCAGCAACCTTAATTTAAAAAATCTGTGGAGATCTCAATGCATCTAGGAAAGAGTGCAAGAAGAAAGAAACCCAACTGCTGAGTCAAATATGTTGCTTGGATTGCATGAAGTTTGTGTTTATGAACTTATAACTTTATGCTCTTATGTTTCTAAGCTTCCCTCTACTCTAGCTTGATAATCATCACTGCATGGAGAGAATGGTATTGCAAGGAGTAACCAAAGACTCCGATCGACACTCAAAACTCTGATGAAAGGCCAGACGGCTACTGATACCATTAGTATTAGGACTCTTCTCTGGATGTTGTAGATGAGGACGTATGGAGTGCATATGGCAATGTTCCGAGTAATGTGATGTCGGTTCTTGACTCAACTCAACTCAGCTTGACAACCAAATCTGTGAGCTGCCTGACATGACAAATTACATCATTACCACAACGGGCACTTAGATGTAATAGCACACGCTTCCTGATGGAAAACCAACAGCACTGATGGTTTAGGAAGCTACTTCTTCAGGTGAACTGGTCTGAAGCAGCCGCTGCCAGTCCTGACATCCCAATCCTCTCTTTATTCTGTTTTAATGAAATGATTTCTCCATTACACCTCTTCTGTAGATATGTCCATGTACCTTGTCTTTTGCAGAATGTCACTCTCATCACAATTTGCTAGGACTTGATCTTTTACTAGTTTCTGCCGCATGCCTTTTATGTCCAAGGTGTCTTTAAGGTATCCTGTGTTCACCTTTGCTTCTTGCTGGCTGACCCCAGCCTTTTCTTCCATAATATTGTTCTCTCTAAGCCACTGTGATGTTTCATATGGCCAAAGATTTCAATTCCTGAGACAAGATGCTGTTTGCGAGTCAGTATATTTTGATCCACATCTGCAGAAGCTGATTCAGTGTGTATGTGTGTGCGTGTGCATTTGAGAGAGAGAGAGAGATAGAGAGGGGGGGGGGGGGGGGCTGGATGACACTCAACGTGTAGGGGACAACACAAGGGACAGTTCAATCAGATGGCCACTGGTACCATCAGCACGGGAACTCCTCATTGGCTACTGAAGAAGGGGGTGGAGTACATGTGGGCAACTCCCAAATGCTATGTTGATTCTTGATTTCATATTATTCACTGTTCAACATTCACATCAATTCGGAAGCAAAGGTCACACAACATGTCAGCAGATTGTTAGGAACCCACAATCACCCGAGTCTAAGATCAGATCTGTGTTCTTGTCTCGATTGTCATGTGGCCAAACCATCCAGATATTTACCTCTCTTCCTTTCAGCTGTTTTATTCCTTTCCATTACTCTCTTCCCATCAATCTTGCCAGTTGTCACTAAGTGTTCCAGTTTACTTCTCCTCAAAATGTGCCCCAAAATACACTAGTTATGGTCTCTAGCTAAACAACAGAAGATGCAGCATCTCTTTATGGAGACAATGTCTACAGTCGCCGATCAATATCACAGCACAAAGGAAAAGCAATTACTATGAACAAACGAACAAACTTGATTTTCAAAGGGGTCACAAATTGGGTACAAAGGCCGGTCTTACAATCAGCCCTTCCAATCACTCATATGTCATTCATCAATTATGTACTGCACTGTTACATTCACATATGAAAAAAAAAACATTGTCAAATGTATGTTGTAAACATAAACAATATTACCATGTTATGAGACAGACAGGCAGGCAGGCAGACACATGCATAAACACATACATCATTTACACAAAATCTCAGTCATGCACAAATTCAATATCACACAAATACACACTCCCTCACATACACACTCACAATCACTAACTCACTACCTTCTTTACAGATGCCCGGAATGCCATGATTTGTCAGTTTTCCCCCACAAAGATATAATGACATTATTTTTAATAGGAAAAGATATAAGGCAGTAAATATTCTGCTGTTACTTACATACTCTTCCCTCCCCAATGCAGAAGCCACGAGACACACATCTTTCAGGCATCTGCTGGTCATGGAGCCAGTAACCTCTCTCTTGTCACTCTCATACATGATCTGTCTGCTTCTCTGAGAAAGTATAACAGGACTCAGAGTGAGTCTATCCCCTGAAGACTCAACCATGTCAATAACTTCATCTCTTTTATCCGCATCGGGGAAGACAATGTTTTTATGAGTAATATCATGCAGCACTCCATTTGAAGACTGCTTCTGGAGAACGTTTTTAATGTTACTCTCTTTATTTCCACTCGGTGGCAAATTTGCTTTGGTTACATTGTTTCCCTGACTGTGAGATGATGCTGTGTTGATGGTAAAATCTAAAGATTTTTTAGTGCGAACAGTTCCTCCCGGAGACTGAAACTGCTTGATGTACATATCTGATTGTCTGTTTGGTTTAGAGTGTGCAGGTCTCTTAGGTACTGATTTGATACTTGGTTGTTGTGGCGGTGGTGATGGAGACAAAGGACTAACAAAGAGGTCGTCACTGTCCTCGTCAGCATCATCAGAAGTGAGTGCTGCATCAGTTGATGCTTTAGGACATGCCCTTTCTGAAATAAAATCACAAAATGAACATATATTTATGAGAAATGTGCAGATTTGTAGTGATTTCTGTAGTGTTGTGGAAGCGATTATGAATCGGTGATTTCTGTAAGTGTTGTAGCAATAATAGATCTGTAGTGATTTCTGTAGTGTTGTGACTGCATGAGTAAAGAAAATAACAACAAAGGTAGGACAAAAAGTGAAAAGAATATATCACTTTGCTTTGTAAAGGATCAGCTCCAAGCACATGACTATTTAATATTTCAAATTACAGAGGACTTTTTAACAATCTATACATGGATCTCTTGTGTTTTATCCTTAACCAAGGACGGATGTCCAATTCAGTATCCCAGAATAGGGAGAAATATACCTTCCTGTCTTTTAATCTACAAAAATCCCTACCATTATCACCACGAATTGTACCAAAGCCTGTAAGCCACACTACTCCTTTAAAAAAGGCATTAACAAAAATAATGCACCTGGGAAGGAACCCGGTCAACAAATGCCTGAAGAAATTAGATGTGTTGGCCGAAAGGTGCAAACATTGCAGTTCTGCCGTAAACAGGCACATCGCAATTACGTCTAAAACAACATTCCAGACGAATGCAGAAAAAGAGGCAAAATAAGAAGAAGAAAATATTGCAAAATTTTAAAAAAAAAACCAAAAAAAAGACATCTATTTATTTCTGACTTTGCTCACCTTCTTGAGTGGCTGGTGTAAGTCTGAGGGCTGCACTTTCCTGACCTAACTTTGCTTCATATTCGGCAATTTGTTGGTGCAGTTTGGCAACATCCTCCTCTAAAGCTTCTTGTTGCTACCAAGACACACATTAAATAACATTTAGATAGTGTTATACACAAAAACATAACTTAAGCATTACACAGCTATAACTTATATTCATGTGTATTGATTTGCAGAAACAAGCTTAATGTACTTACATGTGTGAGTGGTCGCGTGTTCTGACATGCTAAGGCTGATGGACAGCCAAATGAACAATATGCACGTTCTGAGGAAGGCTAAGTCACAAACACAACTTATTATAAACATCAGAAAAAGGCAGTCATAATTTTGTGGCCACATTATGAGAAGACATAAACTGGAACATGCTGTGACAACCGGAAAGATTTGTGGAAAGAGAAACAGAGGAAGAGAGCAAGAGAAGATTCCTGACAGTCATGTCATGGCACGGAAAAGAGTCAACAAACGAATCGAACCATGTCAGCGGAGTTCGCAGTTTGTGGAGAGGCATGATCATCCACGCCAGCCAGCAAGGCACTTGATGATGACAATGAATGGATCTACCTGTGTTTGTGTTTTGCAGAATTCAAGTTAGTGGACATATGTGTGTCTGTGCGTGCGTGCACGCGGAGGCTTCATTAATCTTTTCCCCTTTAATGCTGTCAAGCCATTCCTGACTCTGTAAGACATGGGAAACACTGCAATCAGATGATGTTATTTATAAATGTATGTTCACATAGTACAGCAAACTATCTTTAAGAAATGATGAGAGCACTCATATTCTGGCTATAATTGTAGGGTTATATACAGAAAAATAACTATACAAATCTTGCATCACAATCACAAACCATGGGACAGATTTTCGATCCTGCTGTCATGAGTTTTGTGGGAAAGATAATGTGGTAGATTCCCTGGCTTTGTGTTAACACCTTCAGCCTTTAAGTAAAGGACCCTGTTACACACCTTAACACTCATCGGACATAAGGCGCTAGACCCATATTTGTTATAGAGCAAGTAGTGTTCAGCAGTAGGTGAAGTTGTCATGATCAAAATTGCCTCCTTTACTTCCCAAAACATTCTGGGTACCCATTTTAGGCCGGGTTAGCCTGGGAACCCAAGTCAGTTTTGTTTAAATCCTAATTAGCCCAGATGTAGACGGAAACAATAACCACCGGGTCGGTAAGCGAGTGTCTAGTCACTCACTACCGAGGCTCGCCCTCAGCTTTTGGCAACCTTTTAAGTTGCTAGAGTGAGTGAATAGCCAGGTGGGTATATCAGAAGCGGGACATCTTGCTTATGACCAAGTTTTCCGGAAGGTTGTTATCGGAGTGAGGCTCTACAAAGGACATGCTACTGAATGAATGAATGAGAGCGAGTGAGCACCCTACTTTGTGGTATACTTCCCAGACCATCAAAACTTAACCAGAAGAAACAATTATTTAAAGTCAAACGGATTCTGTCTTACCTCGGTGTTTAAGATCTCACTTTGTGATGACAGTGCACTGGATGATGTGCAATTGGCTGAACCACGAACTGGGATGGCTGATGTGAAAAGAAATAGTGAAAATAACAGTTACATTTATTATCATCCTGTTGTTATATAAATGAATTATGGAAAGGGACCTTGCAGACACGAATCTATGTGGCTCTGAAACCTGGACAATGGACAACAATGAAACAAGACATTAAGGGATCATTAGAAATGTGGAGCTGTCGTACAATGAAAAACAAACAAATAAAAAAAAACAAGCTAAAACATGTTGCAGGACTTTGCAATCAACCCCAACCTCAGGTTGATTTTCTAGACAATATTATGTTAAGCAGTTTGCCATTTATTTCTGAATGAGAAGTCAACGTTGACGTCCAACTGACCAGTGTAGGGGTTGGTCCTGCTATTCCACCATCGGTGCTCCAGAAGTTTCAGAGCTAGTGCTCTTATCCTGTCGCCACATCGACTGTTAATTATAAGTTGGAGAGAGAAGACATGACACTGAACAATAAAAGAACATAAATTTACTCAGATGTAGACGTGAAGATGCCGATCTCTCTGGCCGAGGGGTTACACCACTTTCTCCGTAATCTAGTTTATCACGCAGAGTCTTGTAGTGGGTGAGAACTGGGAGTGGTTCGTCCCCCGCTGGTGACTTGCGGGATAACTGAGCCGGCCTCTCAGGAAGCAATGGCAAACTACTGAGCGTAATCTTGCCAAGAAATCAACAGACAGCTGAAAGATGCTGCTGTTGACAGCGATGTCCTGAAAGGATATGCAAATGTAAAAAAAAAAAAAAAGACATGAAGATTGTCAAGGTTAGGTCACCGTTTACAGCATGTTTGTGTCATAGACTGTGGCAGCTGCTTGATGATGATGATATAATAATTCAATTAAGTGGACAAACAATTAAGTGGACAAAATGGTTGGAGGCCCTATGTCTTTCATGAATCCCACCATATGTACAGTATAATATGTAGAGCAGCATATAGTAATTAGTGCACAAACTATTAGTTTTTGCTCCCTTTCATGAGCAACACAGTGTGTGTTATTTACATTTCCTGGTGACTAGCACACATGTACAAGTTAAACAAAGGCTACGTTCACCATTCACCAACCAAAAGTGCACCACCTGATTAACCTGCTGGATAAATGCAGTATCATCATGTGCCTTGTCAAAAAAGAACTGCAATCACTGGTCACCACCTTTTAATATCACCAGAATTTCAAATCACGCCTGTTGTTTTTGTCTACTTTATGCTACGTGACCAAGCCAGGTTTTCATCTTTGTCTTTGTTTTCTTTGAGACATCAAGTTTTCCATGTGTCACTAAATTTTCAAGTTAAATTCTCCTGAAAACAGGTCTAAAAAATCTTGAATTTTTACATTTAATTTCTCTTATCAATTTAGTTTTCAACTGCTTCTTGGGACTTCCTCATTCGTTTTTCTGTCCATCCATGGTATTTTTTTATATTTTCTAAAGAAAACACACTTCTCCTGCCACCATTTGTTAAATGAGGCATATGTCTGTGTAGGAAAACAAAGTGATCATTCATGTTAGACATAAATAACATCCATCACCATGAGCTACTGACCAAGGCCAGCATTACATAATCCAATTGTGCAGATAGTAAGCATACAGAACAATATAAATAGGGACTGCAGAATTAGGAAGAACTTGCAAGCAGATGTAATTTCTGAGGTGAAAGTTGCAAATATCTTGGAATGCCAGAGTAATTTAACTAGGAGTGCCTTAAAAGGCTAATAAAAGTAGAACAGTATATGCAACTATAAGAAAGAGACAAATTATTTGTTTGATCATGTAATGAGAAGAGAAGTATTGGAAAATATTATGATGGCTGGAAAGATGAGCTGCAGTAGAGGCAGAGAGAGAGAGAGAACAATGATGCTGAAAGGCCTAATACGGTGGTATGAAAGAATAACATAGAGCTGATCTATAACACCAGTCAAGCTGAAAAATATCTGATGGCTGTGGAAATGTGGTTTCTGAAGAGAATGCAAAGAATACCATGGACAGACAGAAAAACCAATGACCAAGTACTACAAGAAACAAATGAAAATCATAAGTTGATTAGAGAAATTAGGCGTAGACAGTCAAAATTTTTTGGACATGTTAAGAGAAGAAATAAATTGGAGAACTTGGTGACAACTGGCAAGATCAAGGGGAGGAGAACAAGGGAAAGACAGAAGTAAATACCTGAATGGCTTGACCACATGGCATGGTCGAGACAAGAACACTGAGCTGATCCACCATGACCGCCCACCCTTACTGGCACGGCACATGATGGATGGATAACACCAGGGACCAAGATCTATGGAGATACAAGAACACTTATGCCATCTGGCAGGGAGCATGATAATAATGATGGCGGATGGCCAAAAAAAACATCTTTCTGTGTATTGTTTCTAACAATCTTTACATCTTTTAGGATAACTTATGAGGATAAGTGAATTTTCATGCAATCACATTAAGAAATGAAAGAGCCATGAGAAGGTTGTGACAACCAGGAAATCACAGGTGCAAAGATATAGGCAGACAGAGGAAGAAGATGCTGGATGGATGGGCAAAGAGGCATAAAAGTTAGCCATGGCAGCATGGAGGCTAGAAACTTGCCAGTTGTTCTGATGGTCAGGGTTTTGAACAGCATTTTGGTTGATTTGAATTTTAAAAATTCCCAGGTCCCAGGTTAAGCAAACCTAAACTGGCTACCAAGAAATGTCTTGGGAAACAAAGGCGGCCGGTGTGATGCTCCCCCACAAGTGTTGACACTATTATGTGTCTAACAACATACACCTAAAGTGCTTTAACTCTACCAGACCGCTGTACCTAATTTTCGGTACCTTGCCTAGTACGAGAAAAAAATGCGCCACAAACTAAAAATAACCAACCAATCATGGTCAAACCTCATGGTTAGCCACTGCAAATGTCTGCGCCCATGTGTTTGAATTGACTTTGTGTGGTTTAACGAGAAAAAAATTCTAGGCTTTTCAGTCCAATAGGTGATCAATACTTTGGTTGATTCAGACTCGGAGTCAGAATTTCATCAAGAATAAGTTTCCACAAATGTAGAATATTGGCGCTAGATGAAAGGTTGACCTATTTTCTACAATGTCTCCAAGTTCCATCTTATTCTAACCACTTGTTTGCATGTAACTAACATTTCCCTATATCATGTTGGTCTTTTCCCGTTAATGCTCAGGAGTCTAGATATAGGGGACAGTTAGGTTCAGGGCCTCAGGTTTGGTAGGGTTAAAGCGTGTAAAGACCTTTCCTTTTATTTTTACTTACCATAGATAATCAGTTGTCAAACTTAAGAACACAGAGGACAGCTATTTATGGAGGACCATGATGGACTGTGCCACTCGTCATGGCACATGATGATAACAGAGGAGAGATCTAATCTAATGAAGACGTCTGCGGGTCTTTCTGCCAGTATTAACCAGAAGTTAGTTTTATGGAGCAGTTCTATTTTCTGTTATTTTAAGTTAAGGTTTATTTCCATAGAACACAGCAACAAACCTTCTTGGTTGGAGTCCTCACTGTCGCTGACAATCTGCAGACGCTTCACTCGTGATTTTGGTCGCACGTACATGCTATCTTCATCATCAACATCCGTTTCATCAACAGCGGTGATCACAGACTGAGAATATTTAAATGTGATCTATATAAATTCACTCATTCAACATTTAATATCTATTTTAATCAGTCCAGTTTATACAGTATTCTAAATTACTTGTTTTTTTAAAGTGAACAGATCTATATTTTCTAGAACAATGTCTCATGTATGTCCAGGGGCAGACAAAAGTATGCAAAGATATAGCTATAGCATGTCATGTCACACTGCATGCTCATACTGACAGCTTTCAGCAGAATTAACAAATTCATGTTCGGAGAGTTGAGAGACAAGTATCCCACATTTGTTCCGTTAAGCTTTAATGTTGTGTCCTCTCTATATTTAATATGTTGTTTTCTTGTTGCTATGGTTTCGTCGCCTTGCTACTGAGTGAGTGCGCGGGCAACACTGTGAGCTGTGAAATTCGTGTGGAATGCTATTACATCTGTCCTATACAGTAACCTGCATGTTCGGAACAATGGCTACCGACTGTTGCTGAATTGACTGATTTGCCTTTTCGGTTCAGGAGAGCATTTTTCAGGATACTCATGGGAGTCGGCGCTGAAGCTAAGGAGTTCGTGCTTTATGTGACACTTAAGGCGGGTCGCCCTGCGGTAAAAGACCAAGCCATGTGAGAAAACCCAGGTCAATGAGGTCTTTCTGGTGACTGCCGAGTCCATCGACGATGAATTGTGGTTTCGTGGATGAATTTTGTGTTGGCATTCTGGAGGCGCCATTATGCAGTGTACCTGTGCGGGCTGTTGGATTGCAGAGACTCCTGTCTATTCCACTTTTCACATTGGACAGTGGGGAGCATTTTGTGTGATATTCACTGGCACAGGAATGGAGCATAATTGGGACGACCCGTTGCCATGAAGTTCGAACTTCGACTAACTAACTAACTAACTAACTTTCTTGTGGCTGTTTGCTGATGAAGGCTTGCCATCACAATGTCCTGTTTTCCACATTTTGTAAAACTGCCCTACATTCATGTTTTCATACTGTTTGCATTTCCATACCTTTACAAGTTTTAACAATGTCATTTATATTTAGCATGAAACAGCTGCAGTGTGCCATGAGGCGGCTAGTGTGCCACGAGACAGCTGGAAGTGTGACACAAGACAGCAGTGTGCCACGAGACAGCTGGAAGTGTGACACAAGACAGCAGTGTGCCACGAGACAGCTGGAAGTGTGACACAAGACAGCAGTGTGCCACGAGACAGCTGGAAGTGTGACACAAGACAGCAGTGTGCCACGAGACAGCTGGAAGTGTGTTACAAGACAGCAGTGTGCCACGAGACAGCTAGAAGTGTGTTACAAGACAGCTACAGTGTGACAAAAAAAAAGCTAGTGTACCATGAGACAGCTGAAAGTGTGTCATGAGACAGATGAAAATGTGACCCAAGCCAACTGAAAATATGATATGGTAGTGTGCCATGAGATCATGATTGGCGTACCCCTAAATTTTCATGCCAAACATTTAAAATTATACTTTTACCTACTTACAACAATTTTATTGGCACACACATGTTAGCCAGCTGTGTTACTTAATAATCATAACATAATCTAATTGATTTGTGTCATGTTGTGTTATAAAATACACACTTAAAATAATTTGAGCACAGATGATATAGAACTAACAAACCAAAGTGCAACATCTCATGAAATAGGTCTGAAATCCAAAAGGATTGTATTACTATGGATCCTGTCTCATTGCAGCATATATGGAAATGAACTGGCTGACGCAATCCTCCTGCCAGTTAAGAGTTCAATGCTCAAATATATTTCCAATACTGTGTGAAAAAGAATGTTCTTGTTTACATAAAAACACCTACCTGATCAATGGTTTCATGCTCCAGACAATTATGCCCAGCTTCCATCGGTGAACTCGTGACAGGAGGGGAACCAGACATGCACACACTATCATCAAGTTGACCAACAACTTCACTTTTCTGGCTCTGATTCTCAACTGACCTGGCATTGTTCGTCACATGTCTACCAGACAGTACTTCATCATCACTGCTGTCACCCAGGTCAAAAAGTAGGTCAACATCACCCTCGTCATCTACAATTCCAGCATAAGTATGTTCAGCCTTCTCTACATCCTTTGCAAAAGGGGTTCTGGATTACTGTCT
>JACEFZ010015700.1:12500-18377 GCA_014155875.1 Cepaea nemoralis | reverse complement strand
TTAAATTTTTTAAATTTTCCAATTTTAAAATAAAATTCGGTTTTAGGGTCCCCCAATTTTTTTTTTTCCCGGGCTTGGGGAAGATGGAAGATACAGGATTCCAGGGCGTTTCTCTCTTTGTCTTGGATGAACGTTCTCCGTATTTTGACTGTCTCTATGCTATCATGGGAGACTATGTTGTTAATGTTTGTTGCATATCCTTTACAATACGTCGCAGTCAACCGTGGCATTTTTATGGCTGTTTGTGATTTCTTGGTAAGTTTATGTTCAATAATTTGCCATTGCTTTCTGAACGACCGGCACTCATACCATTTTATGAAAACCAACGCAAGGCCCGCAGCTGTGTTTCGAACGCGGTGTGCGGGATTGCGAAGTGCCTTCGTAAGTCCGTCGCCACAGCGTCGATGGAGCCAAAAAACATAGTGGTTAGACTTACGCCTGCTTTCCTCCTGGACATATGCTCAATGACAATCACCTAAAAGTACAGTGATGACAACCACACTAAGGATGAACCACATCAAAGATACAGTGATGAGAAACACATCAAGGATACAGTGATGACAACCATCTCAAGGATACAGTGATGAAACTATCTCAAGGATACAGTGATGACAAGCACCTCAAAGCTGTAGTGATGACAACCATCTCAAAGTAGTAGTGATGACAACCACCTCAAAGTTGTAGTGATGACAACCACCTCAAAGTTGTATTGATGACAACCATCTCAAAGTGATAATATTAGATCTTCTTAAATTTAGTCCAACATTTCACACCCCTACATCACTTACTGTTTTCAGAGAACCTATGTCTTAACCACAAAGATAAAACTGGGAGTTTTATTATCTTTTAAACCCCAACTAACTAAAACTTAGTAAACGTAATCTTATCGGTCTCACAAATGCTGCCAGAAATGGCTTTCCAGACCGTTTTGCATAATCGTAAAGAGTTAAGTAGATCACGTTCTTGTTCTTCGATCTACGCCCTGGATTATATATTGTGTGATCAGCAGTTATTCATGTCGCCATCTTGTCTACAGAACTAGCACTCATGTTCATTTGGTATCTCTCTCATTGTTGAAAGGCTGCAGATTTGTAGAACCAAACACGACATGGCAGAAACTAACGGTACAGTATGAAATTGACTGTTGTGTTTGGTTCATAAATTTATATTAATTCCTTTCTTAACCATCTGTATAGTGATACCTCTGCGGCGAAAAGTTACGGACGTAATATTCAAACCCGTATACAGCGTTCGATACACAGATGCGGGCGATTTGTCAGCAGACCGCCTTGCGTTGGTTTACATACATGGTATGAGTGTCGGTCGTTCAGAAAGCAATGCCGAACTCATCATCATCATCATCATCATCATCATCATCATCATCGCCATTATCATCATCATCATCATCAACTTCCTCTTTTGCCGTCAAGCGTCGTGGGGAGGAATAATTGGCGCTCCAGCGTGCGATGGTTGGCACTGGATAGTGTCATTCCGTGTGATTGTATAATGTCTTTAATGTCGTCAATCCATTTTCTTCTCGGGCATCCGCTTGCTCTCGTCGACGAACTCCATCCATCCATCATGTGCGTGGGATGTCATGTTCTGCCATCTCATTTGATCACCAGAGACGTGGATCAGCTCCGTGTTCCTGCCTCGACCATGCCACGTAGCCAATCCATCCAGGTATCTACTTCTCGGTCTTCCCCTTGGTCTCTTCCCTTCCATCTTGCCAGTCGTCACCAAGTTTCTCCAATTCATTTCTTTCATAACATGCCCACAAAATTTTGACTGCCTATGTCTAATTTCTCTAATCAGTTTACGATCTTCATTTGTTTCTTGAAGGACGTTAGAGTGTAGAAATATCTACCATTTTGTGCAAACTTTCCTCTTCTTCATTAGGGTGTAGAAGTACCTTACGTTTGTGTATTCTTTCCTCTTCTACATTAGAGTGTAGAAGTACCTTACATTTGTGTGTAATCTTTCCACTTCCACATTAGAGTATATAAGTACCTTATGTTTGGGTAATCTCTCCTCTCCCACATTAGAATGTAGAAGTACCTTACGCTTTGTGTAATCTTTCTTCTTCTAAATTAGAGTGTACAGTACTTTACGTTTTTTGTAATCTTTCCTCTTTGTCTCTGATATGTAGAGATTTTACGGTCTTCCTAAGATTTGGTCAGTCGTGAGGGTCTGTTCAAGGCCCTAAAGAATATAGGCTCCTTCCCAACTCTTCTGTCCATCATGGAATCATTCCACACAGGCATGAAGGGTATAATCAAGCTTGATGGTGCTAAAATCAAAAGTGGAGTTAAGCAAGGTTGTGTACTAGCTCCCACCCTCTTTGGAATATATTTTTCACTTCTACTAAAATATGTCTTTCGTGATTGCTTGTGTATACATTCACTCACGCTAGGATGGTGACCTCTACAATGCTCAGAGATTGAACGCCAAAATGACCAAAATTAGGAGGGTACTGATCAGAGATTTTCAATTTCACTCTGTGGAAGGATTACAACGTCTACTATCTGAATTATCCAATGCTTGTTCTGAATTTGGTTTAGCAATTAGCATTTTACAACTGAAAATGGAAGTATTTTCATTTATTCTGGTAGAGATGTCGGAGGCCAGAGTGGAGTGGCATTTTGTTGAGATAAGACAAATGCAAAAGCTTTAATGGGATATAATCCAGTTAGTGATAGAATCCTCACTATTAGACTTAAAGGCCGTCCAAAAAACACAACTCTCATACAGATATATGCACCTACTTCAACAGCAGAGGAGGACGAAATTGAAGATTTTTACAACACACTACAAGACACATTAAATAAGATTGGTCATAATGATATAGCAATAATAATGGGAGATTTTAATGCTAAAGTAGGTGCAGGAAGAGCTGAAAATGAGAGACACGTTTTAGGAAAATTTGGATTAGGAAATAGAAATGATGCAGGTGACAAATTAATTGAATTTTGCACAGAAAATGAGTTAACGATAGCCAACACACTTTTTAAACAACATCCAAGAAGACTCTTCACATGGAAGTCTCCAGACAGTTTTACCAAAAATCAGATAGATTATATTTTAATACAAAGAGATGGAGATCAAGCATAACATCTGTAAAAACCCTACGAAGTGCAGACTGTGATACAGATCATCAGTTATTAGAAACAGATCTGAAATTAAAACTCAAAAAGTCTTACCCGAGGACCAAGGCCACTTCGTTTTGATCTCACAAAAATACCGGACGCATACAACATAGAAGTTAAGAATCGCTTTGGGGTCTTGATGTCTGTACAAGAAGAAATGACACCTGATGAACTGGCAGTACAAGCTAGAGATATCTTGATAACTGCAGCCAAAGATTTCATTCCGACCAAGAAAAAGCAACTTAAGCCATGGATTACATCAGACACGTTAGAATTAATAAAACAACGAAGGGAGCTGAAACAGAAAGGAGATGAATCCGATAGCAGGGGGAAGTATAAATCTTTAACTCGAGAAATAAGAAAGAACACAAGAAAGAACAAAAATCAATATATACAAGATTGCTGTACCAGAATAGAGCAATATCATAAGGCTGGAAGAGATTATGAAATGTTCAAGGAAATGAAGTTATTGACAAGAAATGTTCAACCTCAATTGAATGTTATCTGTGACAAGATGGGAAATACCTTAACAGAATCTAGACAAATTCTAGAAAGATGGCAGGAGTACTGCAGTGGAATGTATGATATGAGTGACAGTGAGGATATGAATGAGATACATGAGCCAATGACAGCAGAGACAGAACCTGAACCCTCATTAGATTAAATTGCTTGGGCTATAAGGAACCTGAAGAATGGTAAATCACCTGGATGTGATGAGATACCAGCTGAACTAATTAAAGCAGGAAGAGAAGAAAGCATACACATATATCATGCATTATGTACAAAGATTTGTAAATATGGTATATGGCCAAAAGATTGGAAGAGAACTATCTTCATTCCAATACCAAAAAGGGCAACCTGAAATTATGCACCAACTATAGAACTGTTGCCCTGATAAGTCATGCAAGTAAAATTCTACTAAAAGTCATAATGCGAAGACTTAGTAAGAAAATGGAAGAAGAGATTAACGTAGTTCAAGCTGGATTTAGACAAGGAAGAGGAACAAGAGATCACATATTCAACATGCGTTTAATAATAGAGAAGTGCAGAGAATTTAATGTAAACCTATTCTCATGTTTTGTGGATTATTCAAAGGCATTTGACTGTGTACAGCATCAGAAACTTTGGGAAATCATGAGGAATATGGGCTTTCCTTCACATGTAGTACATCTCATAAAAATGCTATATCTAGACCAACAAGCAGCAGTTAGAATAGATGGCGAGACATCAGATTGGTTTGACATCAAGCAAGGAGTCCGTCAGGGCTGCGTGCTGTCACCCTATTTGTTTAACCTGTAAGCCGAAAATATAATGAGAAATGTAAGAGATGATATAAACAGGGAGCCATATGATGCCCTAAATATCGGCGGTCATGACATACCAGAGATTCGATATGCTGATGATACAATATTACAATCCACAACACAGAATGGCATAGAAAACCTAATAGCCTTAACACAATTGAATAGTGAAAATCACAACTTATATCTTAACATAGCAAAAACTAAGATAATACATACAGATAAAACTACTATGGAGAAAGAAATATACATTAATGGGAGAAAATTGGAGGTGGTGGAAAATTTTGAATATCTTGGGTCATTGATTACGAATAATGGTGACGCAATGAAAGAAATTAAACGGCGACTATCCATTGCTCTTCAAAGACTAAAACAGATGAATAAATTATGGTGTGGGACAGACAGAACTACACAAATTAGATTTTTAAGAGCATGCATCTTTCCCATTGCAACATACGCCTGTGAGACCTGGACACTTACTAAACAAGCTGAACAGCGCATACATGCCTTTGAATATGAATGTTATAGACGAGTTCTAAGAATATCTTGGGTAAAGAAAAGAACAAATGCATCCATACTTCAAGAGTTGAATATTGAGGAGGGATGGCTATTAAAGACGATAAAACAAAGAAAATTGAAGTATTTTGGTCACTTGAAACGTCACGACAGTTTGGAGAGAACAATAATGGAAGGGTATATGCCTGGGAAGAGAGGAAGAGGAAGGCCAAAGAGAAGATGGGTGCAGGATGTGGCGGATGATCTCCAGATGGGTGTATCAGACGCGGGACATCTTGCTTGTGATCGAGAGGTTTTCCGGAAGGTTGTTATGGGAGCGAGGTTCTGCAAAGGACATGCTACTGAATGAATGAATTAGCAGAATAAAGACAAGGATTATGTCACAAGGTGTACATCGGGTACAATCAATCTTTATTGATGACGCAGAACTTTCTTTCTTTCTTTCTTTTTTTCTTTCTTTCTTTCTTTTTTTCTTTCTTTCTTTCTTTCTTTCTTTCTTTCTTTCTTTCTTTCTTTCTTTCTTTCTTTCTTTCTTTCTTTCTTTCTTTCTATCTTTCTTTCTTTCTTTCTTTAAAATTTCTTTCTTTCTGCCATCCACTATCTGTGTTTGCCTGGTTTCATTCACTTATTCATTCTTTACTGCTTTCTTTGTTTCCATCTCTTTTCCTCTCTTCTTCCGTCTTCCTGTTTCTCTCTGTCGGTCAGTCAGTCAGTCAGTCTGTCTGTCTGTCTGTCTGTCTGTCTGTCTGTCTGTCTGTCTGTCCTGTCTGTCTGTCCTTTTTGTCTGTCCTTTTGTCTGTGCTGTCTGTCTGTCTGTCTGTCTTGCCTGTCTGTCTTGTCTGTCTGTCCTGCCTGTCTGTCATGTCTGTCTGTCTGTCTGTCTGTCTGTCTGTCCTGCCTGTCCGTCCTGTCTG
>JACEFZ010015700.1:0-10000 GCA_014155875.1 Cepaea nemoralis | reverse complement strand
GTAATTGTACAAGACTATGTTTCAGCCCGTTTTGCCAACGTCCCCAATCATAACTTCCTAACGACGCGACTGACAGTCTGTGTTAAGATATTACAGAACAATGTCTGTCGTTCCGGAAGTCCTGTGGCCATAAACACGAGAGACACACTGCCAGGTATTAATTATTATTGATCAGGTGTCTTGGCTTCACGTGATCAATGTTAATGTTTTGATTTGTTGGCCGGGCGTCCAAGTACACTTGTTTCCTTTAGCAAACCTGTAATTTCGTTTTTGGAGCTGTCAAGTAATAAATACAACCATTGTATATCATTTACAGGACGTCGCAGTTAACCGCATAATTTTTTTTCGCTGTTTGTGATTTCTTGACAAGTTAACATTCAGCAGTTTGCCATTGCTTTCTGAACGACCGGCACTAATGACATTGTATGAAAACCAGCGCACATCGTTAAAATAAAATAAAACACAAAATCAAGCCTTGCAGTCGGAACTATAGCAATATCATACCGATATGGGTATGTCCAGTGTTACATGGACAATCATGTGACAATCTTGCTATATTCCGCTCTTCTTCCTCAAATCACCAAACAATCATGTGACAGTCTTGCTACATCTCAACGCTCCTTAAATCACCAAACAATCATGCGACAATCTTGTTACATTCGACCCCTTCTGTAAGAAACCACCATGCAATCATGTGACAATCTTGCTACATCCCACCCCCTCCTCTAAGAAACCACCATATAATCATGCAACAATCTTACTACATTCCACCCTTCTTCTAAGAAACCACCAAACAATAACGCCACAATCTTGCTACATTGCAGCCCTTCTGAAACGTTTGGAGAACAACGGGACACTGGTCGTAGCAGAAGGCTACGTGTTTGAGTTTGAAAGACGAGGCTACCTAAAAGCTGGGGCTTTTGTACCCGAAGTGGTACTGGAGCACCCGGAACTGGTCAAGTCCTTGTCTGAAGAGTTTGTGCATGCCGGAAGTGACGTGGTGCTGGCGTTTACAGTAAGTTTCTAAAATGTTGGTTGATTAAATGTTGCATGGCCAGGGAAGAACGTTGCGATAAACCCCAACCCCAAGTTGATTCACTAAAAAATTTTGCGTTCAGAAGTTTATCATTGCTATATGAACGAGAAGTCAACGATTAAGTCCAATAAAGCGGTGTATGAAACTATCCCATTACATCCGCCGTCAGCACACCAGATATTTAAGCTCTTATCTATTCGATAACGATGCTAGGTGATAAGTGAAATTAATCGTAAACTGTCAAGATTTTTCGGCCATGTTATGAGTAGAAATACACTAAAAACCTTAATGACAACTGCCGGATTTGATGGGTGAAGTGTAAGAGGAAGACAGAAATATGTGAGTAGTAAGGGATGTTGTAATGGATTATATGGATAAGTAGACCAAATAGGCGCCGGGCACCTGGGTTCGAGTCCCAGTTTATGGGAGTGTGTGTGGGTGTGTGTGTACATAGGGGATAGGCCCCTACCCCGGATATTAACCTTTACCCCACAAAGGGGCCATCAACCCATACCTATTGAGAGGAAATGAAGAGTGGTGAGCCACATGGTCCTGGCCTTTTTTTCTTTTTTTTTTAGGGTTTGGCGGTCATCCCAGACGAGCTGGTTCCCCGCCTCCCCTGTTTTTGGCGTGGACCCTTAGTCCCACTGTGAGCTATTTCCCACAGTGGTCCACCGGGCCCACATTTAAAGTGATTAATGTGAGGTTTTTTTTTTGGGTGTGTGGATCACCCGGCCCCCGACCAGACCAGGCGCACTACTGCGGGGAGCAGCAAATGCGTCTGACCTTAGCCACGGGACCGAGATTGATCCTCCCGGCCTCCGACCAGACCAAGCGAACTACTGGAAGGGACAGCAAATACACTTGATCTTAGCCAAAAGGCCGAGAAGCGAGCCTGATCAAAGGCAGTATAAACTACACTTTGATCTAGCCAAAAGAGCGCTTGGGCATATTCAACTTTAGGAAAAAAAGACTGAAGCCAGATTACGGCTATTAATTCTATATATGGGTATATTGCCACAATTAATATACACGTAATAAAATATAGGCAGTGATTAATTCTAGAGAAAATAACACCAAAGGCCAGTCTCAATAGTCTACATTCAATTTAATTAACATAATCAGTGAAGTTTGCAAATTAATCATTAAAATAATATTTTTTTTAAATAACGCCAGTTATTTCCCTTGCGTATTTTGGAAATAGTTGTGTCTCTTGATACCGGCAACATGGGGCATGTCATCTGTGCTTAGTGTAATATCGCAGTAACCGATTAACGCCCGGTAATGAAATTTTGGAATGTAGCGGTTGTCACAAAATGAAACCGTGTGTTTATCCGGTTGATTATTACGGAGGATTTTCTGATTACGCGGACGATCAGCCAGCGACATCTATTTTTACTAACTGGAAAAACACAGCGGATGTCAAAATCTCAGGACAATATTTGTAGCTGCACGTGTAAATCTCTAACGGATTTTGAAACATTTGGTGGTGATGGAGACAGCGCCGTGACAGTTTGTCAACATTTGAATACAAATGGAAGCAGTGGGGTCAGCCCATATACAAAATTGGTGGTGAGTGAGGAGGAAGTGAGTGCGCTGAATCAAATATCACCTTGACAAGTCATAAAACATATCAGAGGGACAACGGAAGTACTTAGCACGGAAGTGACAGTACATATGTCAATTCTTGGTTTCCGGAGCACCGAGAAGATTGACGGGGTTATTTGCAACTGTTGTTGGGGGTATACAGAAACTTGCTGGCTTGTTTTGAGAATCTAAACTATTGATGACAACTTTGACTGGACTAAAGCCAGGAAAATAGTTCTTGACTGGGGTAGTTTGCCATATAAACTCGAGTTGGGACCAGCTAGGGAGGACTTGAAATTATGCTTTAGTCGGAGTGCCAGGCACTGCAGTGCTTAGTGGAAATAATATCTACCGTGTGTTAATTAGTGACTTAATTTTACACGTGCCTATAATGGCAGATGTAGATATGATTGATAGGACTGCAGTAGTGCCATTTAAGGTATAACCTATTATAATATATTCGTTATAATTACTTTAGGCAGTAGCCTTGTTAAACTATAGTGTGATGATTAGCACTGTTAGTGGAAACTAGCTAGAGTAGGGAAGTGATACTTGGCTCAGTTAGCTAGAATAGATTAGTGAAGTGTTGATAAGCTTTACTAGTTGAGTAATGAAGGATAATTGGGATCTTCCCGTAGGTGTCCCTGGTGGGCGGGGGTTCCGCATTCTGTTTGCTGATTTTTTTTTTTTGTCATAGCCTGATTCGCTCTAGGTGGGTAGCTAATCTGCTCTATGACTAAGTCTAGTTAGCTAAAGATCATTAAGCAAGGTGATAGGCTTACACTCAGCCGAAAGGATCAGTGACTAGTACTATCACCAGATGTGTTGTTTCTATCCTAGGTTCCCTACCAGATCCAAGGAAACTCTACAAGTTTTGGGAAAGAATTAAAAAAACCCTTTCTGAAGAACACCAGTTCAACCATCAATAAAGTGCAGACAGAACGTAACTGAAAGCTAAAAGCAGGTTGATTCACCAAAGTGAGGGATGCGTACTGATGCACCACACAGCATCAGACAGTAGTAACGAACCGAGAACCGGCTAATAGTACCTAGTGTTAGTACAGTAACAATTAACATTAGTAATTAGCACTTATGAACTGAGTGGTTCGATGTGCAACGAGGATGATCTGTTAACTAACTAACTAACTGCGTACACACTGCAAAAGACTTGTGCAGTTTGTTTAGGAACATTAGGAACGGACATTGTGTAGAGTGCAACCGGTCCCTGATTAACTCTTAATACCACCGGTGTCTATTTCGGATGTTCATGAAATTGGATTACCAGAGGTCTACAGAGGAAAAGCATTATCGGCAAGATGGTTCCGGCAACGGGTGAGACGTACTTGTTCTGACGTAACGTGCTGTGGTCTATCTTTGCTGTGATCAGCTGACTGAGTTGATGTCTGAGAGACAGAGTCTACACACTTTATAGAACACGTCACACATTTTCTTCGCATACACGTCTCATACACGTTACACTTTATTTTAATAAATTACTCTTTATTAATTTCTAGAAGCAAGAGTTGTTGAGTATGTTGCGTTGGGGAAGTATGAGAAGGGGGCATAGTACGACAGTGTGAGAGTGATAGGAAAAGGTGTCCATAGGCTGATGGAGTGTGTTGGACGGAAGCTGGTGGATTCTCCAGAATATTGAGAGGGAAAAAATAATATTATAATGTGGGTGTCGGATCTCCTCACTCAAGGGACGACACTTTAAAGGAGGACACGACAGCGGTTATTAATGACGCTAAATCTATTGAGTACATCGCCGAAGGTGTATACAAATATTGTAAGGTACTTTGCTTGGGTGCTGATTATGTAAACAATACAAAAAGTTGCGTAAATATGAAAAGAAAATCAACAAATAGTGTCAGAAATTGCACATCTCGAAATGAAAAGAAAACCGAGGAAATGCGTGAAGTTTGACAAAGTGGCTTTTATATTGCCGTAGACTCGCAAAAATCGGTAAAAGATCATGCTGCTAGCAAACCGCCGAAGGTGTAAAGAAATATTGTAAGGCACTCTGCTTGGGTGCTGACTATGTAAATAATACGAAAAGACCGGAAATGTGAACAGAAAATCAAGAAATATTGTCAGGAATTGTACTTATCGAAATGAAAAGAAATCTGAGGAAATGCGTGAAGTTTGACAAAGCGGCTTTTATTTTGATGTAGTCTCGCAAACATTTGTAAAACATCATGCTGCTAGCAAACCGCCGAAACTGTAAACAAATATTGTAAAGTACTATGCTTGTGTGCTGATTATGTAAAAAATACGACAAGACCGGAAATGTGAACAGCAAATCAACAAATAGTGTCGGATATTGTACATCTCGAAAGACAAAACCTGTCGGTAGGCGTGGATCTTGACAACTCTGTTTTAGTTTGCAGTAATCTCGCAAAAGTGTTAAGAATTATGCACCCGATAGTGACAAAAGAGACGTAGTATACCGACATCAATGATATCACACCACCCGGGTAACTTGTAAAAGTAAAAAGAGGTCTGATGTGCCTTTAATCTCATGTGCGGAGTCCATTCCGATAATTTGACATACATATCACATATTTGTGTATGTAAGTAGTATGTAAAGGAGCAATCTTCTTCTTCTTCTTCTTCTTCTTCTTCTTCTTCTTCTTCTTCTTCTTCTTCTTCTTCTTCTTCTTCTTCTTCTTCTTCTTCTTCTTCTTCTTCTTCTTCTTCTTCAGCGTTACGAGCCATTGAGGTTCTTTGCTGCAGATATATCCGTCTCCTTTCGTCTCTCTGGTTGACCTTCCCTTTCCAGTCGTTGATTCCAAGTGCTTGTAGGTCTGTATGTATATTATCTCTCCACCGTCTTCTTGGTCTACCTCGGGGTCTACGGTCATTTATTTCATTGAGTGTAAGCGAGTTTTGTTTCCCTATTATATTCCATTCTTTCTATATGCCCCAGCCATTGTAGTCTATTAGCCTTCATGATACCAGTGATTAGCGGGGACTTAAACAGATCATAAATGTCTTTGTTACTTCTTCTTTTCAACTCTCCACTTTGTGTATCCCTAATGGGTCCAAAGATGCGTCTTAAAACTTTTTTCTCAAAGGTTTGTAACAAGGCTTCGTCTTCTTTCGTTGTACTCCAGGTTTCAGAGCCATACAGCACAACTGGTCTGATCAGTGTTTTGTATATTGTGATTTTGGTGTTACGAGATAGCGCCTTTGATTTTAGTAGATGTTGTAGTGCATAGTATATCTTATTTCCAGAATTGATTCTAGTTTGTATTTCTTCCCTTATGATGTTATAGCAGTTGAAGATTGTACCCAGGTATTTGTATGTTTCCGTTCTTTTAATAGTCATATTATCTATTTGTATGTGGCCAGAGTTTTTCCTTCTCTTGAAATACATTAACAGGTATTCAATAGCACTCAATAATAAATAAAATACTCACACCCACCCAATACTACTAATGTCACATTTAGACATTAGCCAAATCACGCTTAAGGAAAATCAACACTGCGAGATGAGATGCTTGTGAAGTGCTGCCATCTTAACTATGCGAGACCTAGTAAGAAATGATGTTATCAGACAGACAATGGAATCAACACCCTGTGCCTCATATAGAGACAGGCAAAAGATCAAATGTTTCAGCCATCTCGTTAGAATGCACCACCATGCACTGGCGCTACCTCAAAGACATTTTTGATAACATAATTTCTTACTCTATCTCTGATACATAAATTTGTACTCTTTTCAAGCATCTCATCTCGCGTGTTGAATGAAATAATGTACGAGAGGAATTAGAGAAGAAGGGCAGAATGTCAGACGGGTCTGCGTGCCCAATTCTTAACACTGTGAAAATAAAGATTGTTTGTTCGTTCGTTCGTTCGTTCGTTCGTTCGTTCGTTCGGTCGTTGTGTTGATTGTGCGTACATTTTATTTGGATAATGTCCAAGTTTGATATTGGTTGCATTGAAATGGTGTGAATATGCCATTTATTTTCTGTCGTTATGCAAACATATGTATATTTGAACGTTTCGGTATGATAGTTGATATAAGCGCACTTTCTCCTGACATCTGATTTTCATTTCTCTGTCTATTATGCCATCTTCTGTGATCATACTTCCTAGATACTTAAATTCTTCAACTTGTTTTAGAGGTGTAATATTTATCACTATATTTAGTGACCCAAAGAGATCTGCTAACCCGCACAACTTCAGCTTTGGTTGTATTTATATGGCACACAGCTTCAGCTTTGGGTGTATTTATATGGTGCCAACTTCTATTTGCCGCCCCCGTGGCGAAGAGGTTATGGACGCAGTTCGTAATCACGCATACCCGCGTTCGAAAAATGCTGCGGGAGATTTGGCAGTAGACCGCCTTGCGTTGGTTTTTTTTTTTTTTTACGAAATGGTATGCGTGCCGGCAGTTCAAAGGACAATGACAAACCACTGAACGTAAGCTTGCCAAGAGATCACAGCAGCAGAACATGCTGGTGTTGACTGCGACGTCCTGTAAATGATATGCAACTAACTTTAATTAACTTCTATTTATGAGCATATGGTGCTAGTGTGTATTGACTAATAGGCACTCAATGGGTGTTGTCAATATTACGACGACCACCTTTACTGCGCTGACCAATTCCAGGACCCATGTTTAGGCTGGGTCGACATGGACCACCAGGTCAATTTATATGAAGACCCCGCCTCGATGGGATTCGAACACGCGACCACTGAGCCGACAACCAAGCATCGTAGCCACAACGATACCACAGTTCCCATGTATAGAAATACTGGAATGAAAATACAACATGAAAACAGGCAGGTATGTGTGACTTTTGCCAAAATGTGACAGATAATAGACACAGAAAAAGTGTATATACTTTACAAAGAACGCAAACCCGGCAAAATAAAGCACAGGGTAAAAATTACAATGATGCATCCTAAAGAGTTGATTAACCGGCTCTCAATTTTAAGCCTTATTAAGCTGTTAGAGTAATATGGCTTTACTGGCTCTCATTTTTAAATCTCATTAGGCAGTTAGAGTAACATGGCTTTAATGCTGTGGCCTATAGATTGTCGAATTCATTTTGATCAGAAGAATTGAAATAGTTAGAAATTGGTGTCGGAGTGCTGCTATTTTTCTTTTCCACGAATTACATAGCTTGGAAGTAAAGAATCACATTTGTTTTATTGTGACCGTTTTTCATTTAGAAGAGCTGAGTTTTTATTAGATTTTAACAAACTCTTTCCATGTTACTTTTGAGGTACTTTAAGTAGTGAACAGTATACAATTTGCTGAATTTTGCACACAATCTTATTATATTTTAGTACTATGGACACAGAGAAAAGCTCAGGATAATCGGGAGAGAGCATGAACTTGAGAAAATGAACCGACAAGCCTTGGAGATTGCTAAAAGTGTTGCCAAGGAAACTGGTACGCTGTTTGCAGGAAATATTTGCAACACTACGGTTACCAGCTGGACAACGAGGAGTCGCAGAGAAAATGCGGAAGCCATGTTTAAGGTAAGTAACTGTTTGGTTTACGAGGGGAAGTCAATAAGGAAGCCACAAATAGCTGTAGAAAAATAACTATATATGATAACAACTTGAAACCAGTTTATTTTTAATCATACATTGTCCCTTTATTTCTTAACATAATTTCCACCAACATTGATGCACTTATCCCATCGTTTTATCAGTCTTCCCAAACCGGCTGCATAGAACTGCGTCCTCTGATTTTTAAACCACCTTCTCACTTCACATTCAACTTCGGTGTCATTCGCGAAATGTCTCCCGCCAAGGTGAGTTGACTGTGTTTATGCTGACAAATGTTTGTCCCGTAAAGCGGTGCATAGCTGGGTAGAAAATAGTTACGAAGGTGAGTCAATAAGTAAGTCACACAGTTCTGTGGGATGGCGGGATAATGAAAACAAAGCGCGCAGTTCCATGCAGCGGGTTTTGGAGTTCTGATAAAACGGTGGGATAAGTGCATCAATGTTGGTGGAAATGTTGAGAAATAAAAGGACAATGTATGTATAAAAATAAACTGGTTTCAAGTTGTTATCATATTTAGTTATTTTCTACAGCCATTTGTGACTTACTTATTAACTTACCCACGTATTACCTTGCCCCAGGAGTTGTTGTGACTGTCACAACTTGTGAGATGTGATTGTTTGTTCTGTTGTTTTATGTTGTTGCTACAGTTGTAGTCTGGCATGACATATGATTGAGTGATACAGCTGTAGTCTGGCATGGCATATGATTGATAGGTACAGCTGTAGTCTGGCATGGCATATGATTGATTGATACAGCTGTACTATGTTGCTACTCACGCTCTTTTCAGGGCTGATCTCCCACAGGCTCAAGCCTGACATCTAGCTCATGCCTGTGGCGCCTATTAGCTGTCAGCATGCGACAGCGGCTACCCCTCCCCCTCACCCCCCCCAGGCAACAGCTGTGACAGGCTGGCTAAATCAGGCGTGGATAGCCTATTTGGTGTCAAACCAGTCGGTGAACTAGGGTATGCCTACCCAGCATGTGAGGACAGGATTCGGCAGACTACGCGGAAGAAATCATTCTTGATTCAACGGACAAGACGGCGTTTACCTGCAAAGCGTTGTGGAACGTAATGAATAAAATTTTGTGGAACTGCGGTAAAGCTGTGAAAGTGTAAACAATATAAAATGACACAAAGTAGTGCAGCTTTATATAACAGAGTTAAGACACATATAGAACGTTGCGGCGATTAGCCTTCATCAGCAAACAAACACATTCACAAACACAACATATAGCCAAGGAGATCTCCTGTGACTGCATCAGAAGGTGACGACAGGACGAGAAGAACAAAAGCATGGAAAAATGGAAGCAATGAAGAGAAAATGAGAATTAAAAAACTGTTAATTGAAAAGAATGTTAGTTGAAGAAAATGTTAAACTGAAAAAAATGTCAATAGAGAAAACGTACATACTCACCTGTCCGCTCGGATCCGCAAGTGACCAAGAAAATCTCCGATGTATTCTGATACCAGGTGCTGGGTGTTACGGTTCAGTGAGCACATAGAAGGAAGGGGACGGGGTGGTCTGGCAAGGGTATCTGAGCAATCACAGCGGATGCGCTAGTGAAGTATGGGGCACGCCAGATTGAAGGTGGCACTACCCAAAACCACATTGTGTTACTATAGGGGCGAGTCCCAAAGTCCGGGTGGACTGATATGCGTTAATGCGCATACATACACAGGCACACCTCAACAGACAAAATACTAGTGTATGTGGGCATGTGCAAAGTATATGTAAGAAGAGAGAGAGAGAGAGGGAGAGAGAGAGAGAGAGAGAGAGAGAGAGAGAGAGAGAGAGAGAGAGAGAGAGAGGAGAGAGAGAAAAGAGGAAAAGGGAAAAAAGGAGGGGG
>JACEFZ010015699.1:15000-18081 GCA_014155875.1 Cepaea nemoralis | reverse complement strand
CTGTGCCGTCTCTTTGGTGGGCCACGTCAGAAATCGTATTCTCGTGTGTCGTGGCTTAAAAGTTTGAGAAACACTATTTGTTTTGGAAAATTCTGTCCTATTCGATCACAATAAATAAACTAACTTGTGGCTTGGTTTCGTTCGTTTATATTTCATTCTGACTGAATATGGCAGAATTCTCATTTATTATCAAGTAATAGAAACGCCAGTGAGCTTTTGTAATAGTGTTTTAATAGTGGGGGAAATTCCCCAATGACTACGGCTAAAAAGAAGATTGTTTATAGACAAAATAAAAAGCACTGCCTTCTAAACATACCACAGAAGCACGCGTTCATAGAATCTCGGCTTTTAACATTTATTTGAGGCTTACGTGCAGGTAATTTTGATCTATATGTACATGCGCATTACTTCTGATATCGCCAGGGAACGTGTGTTAGAAGTGGACTGATGTCGTCAGTATTTAAAAGCTTTGTCAAATATAATTAAGAACTGTATAAACACATTGAGTAAATAAAGCCCACTATCTTGAATGTTTGAATTTCGATGAAAAGGCATTCACATGGCGAGTCTTCTAAGTTAAAGCACTCGATACAGGTCTCGGTCTGAGGATGAAGTGCTTAGATAAGATAGGTCTTTTGATCACAAACTACATGTGATTCAGCTGAAGCAGTGTACACGTCCCGTGCTGATTCCTGTTGAAGAGTGTTTTGTCTTAAGTTGGGTCGTACAGATTTCAGGCTACCGTTCGCTTGGAAAATAATAAAAGTATGGTGGTCAGCGTGGCCGAGTGGATAAGAGAGCACACTCTTAAAACTTCCTATGTGCTAATGGCAAGGTAGCCGTTCAACCCCTACACCCGTCAGTTGGACTCATCTCACCTCATCTCATCATGTTCCTCTTGTACCTTGCGGTGTCGAGGTGAAGTATAAACAGCTGGGAAGTGCCCGCTTATGGGCTTCGTGTATCGATATCCCATGAACATTGCCGGGTCTATATCCATTTGGGTCAGCCCATTTATACTTCTTAGTTTGTTTGTTTTTTTACGAGCAGTATGAAGGTTCCCTGCTGGCTTGCTAGGCCAGTCGCAGGTTTAGGACAAATATCTGACCATAGGGCGTCCGTCCCCACACTTGGACTGAAATGTTGAAATTTCCCCCCTCGACTTGGGGACGTAAATTACAAGTACCTCTGAAGTCGGAATGGGTTGGTTTGGTAGCGCCACTAGCATATTCTTGTATTGAAACCAGTTTTTGTGAGTACATTGCCTGTGGATTGATAATAATAATAATTTAAAGCTCAATGTTTCAGCTCAACATATAACAATAAGGTCCTCTACGTTTGAGTTAAAAGCGAGCGAAAAGGAGAAACAAATTAATAAATAAAAGTATGTAGTACACATTTTTTCGACTAGTGTTCGGTGGGATTTTGTGGGTAATTGCTTTTTGTTATTTTGTTCCATGCGTTTTTATATTTTTGCAAAAGTCACGTACCATTCATTATCTCCCATTATGTAACGGTTCTTGTGACTTACCATTTGGACCGATGGGCGTTATATCGCTGTACAAGGGTTATCGTGTTATTTGTTTTGCTTCATGGTACCTTTCGCAAATTGTAATGCCCGGTGAATGGAAATGTACATTTCATTTGATCGTGCACCATGTTTGGTCCAACCCTACATGTTTGTTTGGCACTGAATCAGTCAATAACAACATCAATGTGTCATTGTGTGTGCTATGGTCACGGAGGCACAACACTGGCGTGAGTGTGTGACAGCCCTGACAACGATAGAGATGGTGATAGGGTGGTCGGGGGGAGAGAGAAGGGTAGGAAGAGAACAGAACTTCCTCACAGTCATTTATTGTTACTCCACATTCACTCAGTTTGCACCACATCACACATTCTTACCTCTAATGTCTAACAATGTTCATTTTGAAGGAATATGAAAAGAGGAATATATATATATATATACATTTAAAAAGTATATGCCTCAGTGTAATTAAACATTCAATTGTGTATGAGATCCACTGAGCGTGCTATTGTAAATCCTTCCGCGTGGCACCCGTTGCCGATACTTCACCTAGGCTATGCTGCTTGTGGGACCTGATAATTAGGCAGTGTTCACAGTTACGCCATTGTTACATTGGAGACTGAAAATGATGTAACATCAAATAATTCTGAGTTTTTATTGTTTATATTTTAAATATACTGATATCATTCGAAACAATAACGATTAATTATTTTAAATATATGGCTGTTTTACAATCCTAATTTTGATTATCGTGTACATACACTACTTTCAATACATTTGCCATTGTTTAAAATGAAACCCCCGATGTTTTGTTACGTTAATTTTATCTGTCAGTATTATAACGTCTGGTATATGTAGCAGTTCTGAATAGTGACAGAAAGATAAACTAAAATTGTGGAATGCACTACTGAAAAACATCTGATGGCTGCAGAAATGTGGTTTCTGAGGAAAATGCAAAGAATACCATGGACAGACAGAAAAACCAATGAACAAGTACTACGGAAGACAAATGAAAATCGTAAATTGATTAGAGAAATTAGACGTAGACAGTCAACAATTTTAGGGCATATTATGAGACGAAATGGATTGGAGAACTTAGTGACAACTGGCAGGATTGAAGGGAAGAGACCACGGGGAAGAGCGAGAAGTAAATACATGGATGGCTTGGCCACATGGCATGGTCGAGACAGGAACACTGAGCTGATCCACAACTCTGGTGATCGAGTGAAATGGCGAGTCATGACCGCCCACGCTTTCCGGCGTGGCACACGATTGATTGATTGACTACTGTCTTCCTACTTTTGACATCATTTTATATTGTTTACTTCATATTCTTATTACATTCGCCTTGGAAACTAAGTGTCCTGCACTGTTGGGGTGCACAGTGATGCAGTTATTCCGGTGCAGGCTTGGTCCCCTGAAGTAAGCTTGCCGCTCAACTCTTTTACCATGTCCGTGCCCTGCCACTGGGAGATTCTTCTTCTTCTTCTTCTTCTTCTTCTTCTTCTTCCTTCCTTCCTTCCTTCCTCGTTTAACTTTTTATACGATAGATC
>JACEFZ010015699.1:0-10000 GCA_014155875.1 Cepaea nemoralis | reverse complement strand
AGACCATAATTCAACATAACACAAATAGGCTGGTTGGGGTAAGCTCTAGGTTTGTAATGTTTCCTCAAGTGTTTCAGTTGTTCATTGTCAGCAGACTATAACCCAGTGCCCAGAGAGAATGCTCCGTTATCATCATCATCATCAATCCCTTGACGACTGGGGTGGGCAATCATGCTTCTCTACATCTTGCAATTTCCACAGCATGAATCTGCTCGTGTGTTGACGCCGTTCCGTGCCATGACATGTGACAATCCTATCTGACTGGTATCCTCTATCTCAGTGGTTCTCAACATTATTTGGCCCTTGAACCCCTTCCCCATATGTTCAGAATGACATCCCCCCCCCCCCCCATTCGTACTTCCTCCCTATAAATCTTCCCTCCCCCGCCCCTACACAGTATACGTAACAATGGAAGCTAAATTTAATAACATATACTAGAACACGTCTAGACGTCTACATAAAACGTGATTTGCGAGTCTGCTTACGTTATAAAAGTCGTTCAGAAAAGCGAGAAGTACAGAAATGTAAAGTATGGAGGGAAAAACAATATCAAGTAATCGGTTCTTGTATCAACGCGATCGTGAAATAATATTAATCTCCCTCCCCCTGGAAACCCTAAAATTCCCCCCTGGGGTGGGAGGGTGGGGGAGTTCCCCACCAATTGAGAACCACAGCTCTTTCTCTCTTTCCACAAATCTTTCCAGTTGCACATGTCACGGATTCGAATACGCATCATGCCAACTTTTAACATTGGCCTGGGCTTCCAGGTCGACCTAACCTAAAATAGGTACCAAGAAATGTCCTGGGAAGTAAGACGATCAGCGTGATACCACACCACCCACCAAGTGCCCTCGTTTGGTCTATACAATTATGGGTCTGCAGCATATGCCCAATGCACCTTAGACGTGTAACAGGCACCTTTACTTACTTTTACCATATGCCCGATACGCTTTAGGGCCTTTAAAGGGGTCCGTTAATTTATTTTTTACTCGTTATTTTTGTCTGGGAGATGCATTTTCTTTGAGGAAACAAAACATGAGAGACAGTGCGACAATACGATAACACGTGTACACCAGATACTGCAGTTGGCTGAATACGGTTTTCTATACCAGTACTGGAATGGGGCAATGCCCGGGAAAATGTTAAGTTACAGACGACAACGTTAACACGGACGGTGGTTCGGTTCAGCGCTGTGTTTATGTGGCTGAAACCAATAACTAATTTGATGCAGGAAATGCGGAGGCACGGACAGTAATCTATCTATTCGGCGTTTATCGAAACGTTACACAGAATCGACGAACACAATTTTCCGTCTCCCCATGAGAAATAGGACATCGTGGATGCACCCTCGCTCGAAACACTGGCACCTCATTGACTATGTCATCGTCAGGAGGAGTGACAGACAAGACGTTCGAGTGACAAAATCCATGTGTGGTGCCGAATGTTGGACAGACCATCGTCTCATTGTCTCGAAAATGAACATCCACATCAGGCCACCACGGCGTCCTCAAGGGGCGAAAATGCAAACAAAGCTAAATGTCACCCGCCTAAACAGCAAGAAAATGCAGCAGTCGTTTGAAAATATGCTGGAAGACCGCCTCAAGCCCAATGCTGAAGCTAAACAGGATACAGAAACAGAATGGAGAGCCCTAAAGGACACGATTTACAACACTGCTATGGAAATCCTGGGTCCTTCTTCTTCTTCTTTTCGTTCATCCGGAGTGTTTTTTCAGATGTGATTGCGGTGTGCGTTAGGCACCCTTGGGTTGAAAACCCTTAGGTCACACATCCGGCTTTCGCGTGCATTTTTGACCAGGTTAGCAATCCTGGGAGACTCTCACTTTTGTGGTACCGTCCACATCCCAGCTGGTCAAGTTCGAACAGTCGAGGACTTCGGTCATCCCTCAAGAGAAGGAAGGCACAGTCCATAGCATTTTCCGCCATCCTAGGTTGCTTCCATAGTTGCAGGGCCGACACATAGCGCCCTGATACTGGGCTCACCGAGGGAATGGTCACGTCATGCTCATAGCTGCTTTAATTCCTCACTTCAATATATTGGGCTTTTCGTTCGCCCCGGGCCGTTCCCGCACAAACCAGACAGGTCTGCAGAAGGTATTCACTCAGCGAGTTTTCGCACATGTGCTTGTCGTTGCGCCCGTCAGAGCTGTTCCAGGCACGACAGACATTCGGAAAACTACCTAGTCAGAGCTGTTCCGAACAAGAGCGGCATTCGGAAACTAGGTAGTCAGAGCTGTTCCTAGCACGGGAGACATTCGGACGAGACATTTCACTCGGACGTAAATGCGTAGTGTCAATTTTTAGTTTGCCACCCGTAGGACGACACTTCCGACTTCCGGCGGGCATTTTTTAGTGAGGTTAGCCTTCCTCTGGTTTCGAGACACGTTAGACTGTTGTAATGTCACCCACATCTCAGCTGGTCAAGAAAGAACGATCAACGATATCGTGGTCTGCCCTCAACGAAGGCAGGGGCAGACCATGGGCATTATCTCGCTATCCAAGGAGGCTTCCATAATTGCAGAGCCGGCACATATTGCTCTGAGACTGGGCTCACCCAAGGAGTTTCCACGTCCTGCTCATGGCTGCTTTAGTTCCTCACTTCCATGTGTTGGGCATCCCACTTGCCACTGATCGCTCAATCACACACCAGGAGCGGTCAGACTGCGAGTGACATCCACTCGGTAAGCTTTTGCTTGTGACTTCAGACCACGCAATAGGTTCGCTCGCCGTGCGTTCCATTTCGCGTTGATGAGACATTCTTCCACTTTTGTCTACACTCTCTATGAGTTAGATACAGACAGTTTCCGTAACCCTTCGACTGGGGCACGTTTCTGACTTTTTTGTACTCGCTCACGAGGTAGGCTACATGTGCTGCCGGCTCAGCACCTTACCTTCGTGCAGCAGTGAACGGGAAACGGCCAGGCCCCTTCATCCGGGAATCTCTCATATCCCCCAGCTGAGAGCCTTCGAACATGTATCAGACCTGAGCATGTAGCTTGCTCAGTATCATGTTTCTATTTTCCGGTAGACGGGTATCGGCTTGGCTCTCAGATCCGAGGGTTTGTGGCTTAGAGGCGTTCAGCCACAGCCCTCGACAGGGAGCCTTAAGAGTTTTGTCCGGACCAAAAACGTCTGCCTTCGTGCACCTTTTAAACTTTTGACTGTTATCCTCAGTCTATACCTGCAGAGCAGCAGGTTGTGTCTCTCTTAGTCTGGTCCCTATCCCATAAGCTGTCCGATATGTAGTTTTTCATCCATCGGCAAGCAAATGGGGTCGATGGGACACGCAAGCTCCCCCACCACGTCAAGGTGGAGACACATCGGGGGAGATCCTGGGTCCAGCCCCCCGAAAGCATAAAGACTGGTTTGATGAAAATTCCGAAGACATCAACCAATTGCTGGCCGAGAAACATTTTCTCCTCAAGGCACATTTGAATGACCCAAAGTCAACATCAAAAAAAGATGCTTTCAAGAACATTCAGAGAGTAGTGCAGCAGAAACTTCGGCACATGCGGGACTCCTGGCTGAGCAGCAAAGCTGATGAAATTCAGGGCTTTGCTGACAGACACGATATGAAAAACTTCTACGACTCACTGAAAGCGGTCTATGGTCCTTCATCACCAGGCATAGTTCCCCTCCTCAGTGCAGACGGGGGAACATTGGTCACCGATAAGAAAGAAATCCTCCAACGCTGGGCAGAGCATTTCAGCAAAATCTTAAATGCAACTTCCTTCTTCGATGATGAAACCATCAATTGCCTTCCTCAAGTTCCCACCAATGAGACTCTTGATGACCTGCCAACCATAGTGGAAATAAACAAAGCCATCCAGCAACTCTCCAGCGGCAAGGCACCTTGTCCTGACTCCATCCCAGCAGAGATATACAAGGCAGGTGGGCCGGTCCTAACAGAGCAGCTTCACCAAGTCTTCACAAACATATGGATGAACGAGACCATGCCACAAGATTTTAAGGACGCGTCAATAGTCCACCTTTACAAACGTAAAGGAAACCGCCAATCCTGTGACAACCACCGAGGCATCTCCTTGCTTTCAATTGCAGGGAAGATACTCGCCAGAATTCTTCTCAATCGCCTCACAGCCCATCTCGATCAAGGTCTTCTTCCTGAGAGTCAATGTGGCTTCAGAAAAGAACGTGGAACTGTTGACATGATTTTCGCTGCAAGGCAGCTGCAAGAGAAATGTCAGGAACAGAACTGCGAAATGTTCTCCACTTTCATTGACCTTACCAAGGCTTTTGATACAGTCAGCAGAGAAGGACTGTGGAAGATTATGGCAAAATATGGCTGTCCACGAAAGTTTGTCCAAATAGTGCGGCTATTTCATGACGGCATGCAGGCAAGAGTACAGGAAAATGGGGAGCTGTCTGAACCCTTTCCTGTCACCAATGGAGTGAAGCAAGGATGTGTCCTGGCACCAACACTGTTCAGCCTCATGTTTTCAGCCATGTTGATGAATGCCTTCGAGAACGACGACATTGGAATAGACATCAACTACCGTATGGATGGAAAGTTATTCAATCTCAGAAGGCTGAAAGCTAAAACCAAAATTGACAGCGGCACCGTCAGAGAGCTCCTGTTTGCTGATGATTGCGCTCTATACGCCAACTCAGAGGCGGACATGCAACATAATGTTTCAGCTTTCTCACATGCCTGTGCCAACTTTGGGCTCAATATCAACTTGGAGAAGACTGTAGTTATGTACCAGCCAGCTCCAGGGAATAATCACACTGTGCCGAATATCAAAGTGAATGATCATAGACTAAGTGTTGTGGACAAATTTACCTATCTTGGCAGCACCCTGTCACAAGCTGCCACAATCGATGACGAAGTGAATGCAAGAATCTCCATGGCCAGTGCAGCCTTTGGCAGACTGTACAAGAATGTATGGGACAGAACTGGAATAAGCCTGCAAACAAAGCTAAAAGTCTACAAAGCAGTTGTATTATCCACACTGCTATATGCTTGTGAAACCTGGATTGTTTATCAGCGACACGCTAGGAAATTAAACCACTTCCACACAATCTGCCTAAGGAAGCTACTGAAGATTAAATGGCAAGACAAGATTCCAGACACTGAAGTCCTAGAAAGAGCATCCATGCCCAGTATACACACTCTACTGATGAAGAATCAGATTCGCTGGGCTGGTCACTTGACTCGCATGCCAGATCACAGGCTCCCTAAACGAATTTTTTACAGCTAACTGCGTTGTGGTAAACGCTCCCAAGGTGGCCAGAGGAAACGTTTTAAAGACACTCTGAAAATTTCACTGAATGCGTTTGGAATTCATCATGACACCTGGGAGGCTGCAGCCAGAGACCGAAATTCGTGGCGTGCATCATTGCGCAAAGGTGCAGTCATATGTGAGGCAACCAGGACTGCAAGAGCTGTGAAGAAAAGGCAGGACAGAAAAAACCACTGCAGGAAATCCTCCTCCAGAGACGTCAAGCATTCTTTGTCCACATTGTCAAAGAACATTTCGAGCCAAAATAGGCCTTATCAGCCATCTTAGAACCCACGGCTCCACACCTTCAACCCCACTGGATGAAATGAATGGTCATCATCATTCTTGATGGACAAACAACAAACAAAAAACACACAGAATCGGCAAATAACGGTAGCCTTCTGGTGCCATACGAGCTAACAGAATTAATGGAGAAGCAAGCATAGGCTTGGCGAATTGATGACGTAAGATATTAAAACATGTGAGGAGATGTGAAGTGTAAAGTCAGAAAAAAAAAAGTCCAGAACTGAGTTGGACACTTTCTAAAATATCTCCCTCGATTAAAAATGACACACGCGGTCTTCGCGCACCGCATGCTTTCAAAGTCGAGCGCAAATCATATGTGAATTCTGCGTGTATCTTAAGTGGTTCTAAAGTTATTCTAACTAGATCCTCATTCATAGTTATAAACTAATCAATGGCACATGTAATGTTTTATTTTAAAAGTGAACTGCACAGGCACACAATTATATACTTCCAATCGGCACGGCAGATGGGCGGCCACCTACGACACAGACGTTTTTGTTTTCATTTTTTTCCCGGAGCAGTTTCCTGCTATTGGTCGTTGATGCGACACAGCCATCACATTTTGTCAGCCTGAGAGCAAGGAGCAGTATGTGGCCAATATGTCCCTCACTTTAACAAGCGTCGAACCCTCAGTCCGACCGTGTTCTTAATGCAATCAGTGGAATTCTCTATGATTTTGGCCAGCGCGTCCGCCACCAAGGATAGTGACGGAGACAATATCAGTGGAATGGAATGGGAAGGTTGTCTCAGCAAGCCGTTGCTTCTCATTCCACAACATACGACGAGACGCCAACTATGATGAAAGAATCCAGTAGTGATAATTATTTTCTCAGTGGAATTGAAAACATTGTGAATCAAGATTCTTTTGTTAGTTTGAAGTGATCAACAACAAGACACGAAGAAGAAGAATCCCTGAAGCTATTGTCATCTTTGAGTTAGTCCAATAACTAGGAAACTTGACATCTATGGCTAAATTGACCATATGAACCCTGAATATTGTGTCACATTGGAATATGGCAGGGGTCACCAAACTTTTTTCACAGTGGGCCGGATAATTGACAAAATGACGAGCGCGGGCCGCATAATCATTGTGTACAATACTTAAGAACGAAAGCTCTCGGAAAATAAACGAAAAACTCAATTTAGCATTCCATGTTAATCATGGGTGAGTGGCGTGCAATGCACAAAAACCAAAGACAATCAACATATTTATTTACTTAAAAAAAAGGTTATCAAAGAAGGCGATGTTAGCAAAAAGATAGTTACATCATACCTAATGTGCACATATCCGAATCTCACAAACTAAGCAGCAAAAAAAAAGGTCAGTGAGATTTGTGAAACTGACGTTTGGCTTTCAAGATATCATCAATGTTTGGTTTGGAATTCACAGAATTTAGAATTAATTTCTGCAAGAAAAGCCTGGAACTGACAGTAATTAAATGTGTGTTTCCGGATGAAGTTCACAGCAGCCACGATTGGTTTCAGTATACAAGAAAGTCTTTCAAACAGAGTGCTTGCTGATGTATGATGCAGTGTATGAACAGAGCGCCCGGAATTTGCAAATCTTCCAACTGAGTCATGATCTGCCACACCAGACCCTTCCTCACTCCAGCCATGTTTTTTTCTCCATCAACTGTAACACCTCGAAGCTGAATTTTTTTTTTTTTTCGCATATCCTATTTATATCGCTGTCAACAACAGCATTTTACCGCTGTTTTGTATGTCTTTGCAAGATTACGCAGAGTATTTTGCATTGCTTACTGAGCGACAATCTCAGATACCCCTGTAGGTAACCAACGCAACCCGATTCCCTACCGAATCTCGCGCAGCTGTTTCCCTACACGTGGATATACGGGATTACGGAGAAAATCGTTAACACCTTCGCAAGGGAGACGGCTCTGCGGAATTGCTAGATGGGAGAGTTTATTCGCAGGGCCCTGCGAATAAACAAAGCGTTTATTCGCAGGGCCCTACGAATAAACAAAGCGTTTATTCGCAGGGCCCTACAAATAGACGCTTTGTTTATTCGCAGGGTCCTACGAATAGACGCTTTGTTTATTCGCAGGGCCCTATGAATCGATACTTTATACTTAGTTGAAGTATGGCTGTTTAAATATCAGGCGAGTTTAAGAATTGTTAACTTGCGTTTCTGTACACTTACTGTTTACAGGCATCCATCTTAATCTTTGTTTACGTTACTGACCTACTATTTCCTACTATTTATGTCCTGATAATTCTGGTCCAAGCTGTAGGTAATATGCGTCACCTCAGAGAGACATGATTAGGGTCGTTAGTCAATACAAACACCAGGCTTTCGACTGACTGGCCTCATGAATTAACAAATAAACAAGGAAATGCTACGCATATAAAGTGCAGGAAAACCTGGTATATGTGAAGCGGGTTGAAAAGAGAGAAGAGAGAGAGATAGATAGATAATGAAGATAGTGTGCGAGACAGATATGTGAGATATGAGAAAGATGTGTTGAAAGACATAAAAAAGTGATAAAGACAAGAAAGAGAGAGAGAGGGGGGGGAGGGAGATAGAGAAGAAGAGAGAGAGAGATGTCTGTATGCCTCTCTATATGTCCGCCTGTCTGTATGCCTCTCTATTTGTCCACCTGTCTGGATGTCTCTCTACATGCCCGCCTGTCTCTCTGTTTCTGTCTGTCCGTCCGTCTGACAGCCTGCGTGATTTCTTGTTCTCTATCAGTCTACTTGTATCTGTCCATTTGTATATATGTCTATCTGAATCTCTATCTAACAAACTGTCTGTCTGTCTTTCCATATGCATATGTATGTCTGGTTGACTCTCTGTGTGTATGTATGCGTGTGTCTGACTCTCTATCTGTTTGCTGTCTGTCTGCCAGTTTATATATCCGTTGTTTATTTGTTTGTATCTCTGACTGCCTGCCCCCTCTCTCTCTCTCTCTCTCTGTCTCTCTCTCTCTCTCTCTCTCTCTCTCTCTCTCTCTCTCTCTCTCTCTCTCTCTCGGTCTCTCGGCCGGTCAACCTGCCTGTTCAGAGTATTGCAGAGAGAGGTTGAAAGAGATGTATGAATTGGCATGGTGGAACACAGATGATCGACGAGCGAGTGTCGGGTTGGATCTAGCTACCCATCTACCTGCGTACCTACTCATCCACCTACCTGCCTAGCTACCCACATACCTACTTACTTAACTACCTACCTGTATATCTGCCTCTCTAACGATCTATCTGTCTAACAACCCGCCTACCTGCCTACTTAACCACTTTCGTGTCTATGAATATGATTATGAATATGAAAACTATGAATTTTACAAAGAATTATCGCCGAAGCAACGGAGTAAGTTCTTTGTGCTCGATACTTTTGACAAAAGCCAGCGGGGAGAGAATTAAGCGGAGGAGTAGAGGTAGGGGAGAGGGGGGAAGGAAAAGGAAGAAGAGGGCTGGAGCCAGAAGGGGTAGAAGGAAAATGGATCGTTTGGGACTCAAAAATGTGTGGGTTGGGTATTGGAATTGCCGTAGTGCAAAGCAACGAGGACCAATACTGGAGAAACTGGTACTAACTAAATTACACTCACTTTAAACAACACAATTCTAAATACCCAAAGAGATGAAGGATTGACTTTCACCCAATGAAATGCTGAAAAATTAAAAAAAAACATTGTTGGGCAAGGAAACGAACGATTGACATTTGACTTTCATCCAATAATTGCTGAACAATAAAAAAAAAAAAATGTCCGGCAAGGAAAAGAACCTCGAGCTCCCGCCCATCAGGCGGGCGCACTATCAACTATGCCACTGACGACATAGCCGCAAACTTACGTTAAATCACGTGACCAGCCGTGCCCTGCGAATAGACGCTTTGTTTATTCGCAGGGCCGGTCGTGCCCTGCGAATAGACGCTTTGTTTATTCGCAGGGCCCTGCGAATAGACACTTCCTTGCTAGATATCTAAAAGAAAAATACCCCGACAAACAAAATTCATGGTCCGTCATTATTATTATTATTCTGATGATCGTAATTGTTCTAGTAGATGGCAATTAGCGGTTTGGGGCCAAAACACCCAGGGCACCACAGGATCGCCAAAACAACAGCCCCCTAGGGATCCAACCCCCCGGGGCCCCGCCCCCCTAGGCCCCGGGGTGCACACCAAGCGGTGAACCGTCCCGGAGCGCTACTTAGAGATATAGTGTGTATGAGGTACACACCATGGACACACATCAGTGGCTAAAAGCGAATCCAACACGACAGCGTATGTACTGTTGGAGGAATACCGATGGAGAGTGGACCCACTACCACCCCCCCAGGGGTTTGGTGCAACTACCAAAGATTTGATGAGTCGCGCAGGGGGCGTCGTCGTATTATAATGCACCACCGCAAGTGAATTAGAGCTACAACCTCCCAGGGTATATCAAGATGAATGGTTAGGTAATGGGAGTGGCGTGGGCCCCGGT
>JACEFZ010015698.1:337500-355879 GCA_014155875.1 Cepaea nemoralis | reverse complement strand
CTGTATACCCAGTATGCCTCAAGCTGTATACCCAGTATGCCTCAAGAGGTGACAAGAGTTGACTTTTTATGTGTACTAATTCACTGACTATACTGTCTCTGTGTACTAATGATTGACTATACTGTCTCTGTGTACTAATATGACTGACTATACTGTCTCTGTGTACTAATTGATTGACTATACTGTCTCTGTGTACTAATTGTCTGACTATACTGTCTCTGTGTACTAATTGACTGACTATACTGTCTCTGTGTACTAATTGATTGACTATACTGTCTCTGTGTACTAATTGACTGACTATACTGTCTCTGTGTACTAATTATTGACTGACTATACTGTCTCTGTGTACTAATTATTGACTGACTATACTGTCTCTGTGTACTAATTGATTGACTATACTGTCTCTGTGTACTAATTGACTGACTATACTGTCTCTGTGTACTAATTGACTGACTATACTGTCTCTGTGTACTAATTATTGACTGACTATACTGTCTCTGTGTACTAATTGACTGACTATACTGTCTCTGTGTACTAATTATTGACTGACTATACTGTCTCTGTGTACTAATTGACTGACTATACTGTCTCTGTGTACTAATTGACTGACTATACTGTCTCTGTGTACTAATTATTGACTGACTATACTGTCTCTGTGTACTAATTGACTGACTATACTGTCTCCCTGTACTAATTGACTGACTATACTGTCTCTGTGTACTAATTGACTGACTATACTGTCTCTGTGTACTAATTATTGACTGACTATACTGTCTCTGTGTACTAATTGATTGACTATACTGTCTCTGTGTACTAATTATTGACTGACTATACTGTCTCTGTCTACTAATTATTGACTGACTATACTGTCTCTGTGTACTAATTGACTGACTATACGGTCTCTGTGTACTAATATTGACTGACTATTACTGTCTCTGTGTACTAATTATGACTGACTATACTGTCTCTCGTGTACTAATTGATTGACTATACTGTCTCTGTGTACTAATTATTGACTGACTATACTGTCTCTGTGTACTAATTGATTGACTATACTGTCTCTGTGTACTAATTGATTGACTATACTGTCTCTGTGTACTATTGACTGACTATACTGTCTCTGTGTACTAATTGACTGAACTATACTGTCTCTGTGTACTAATTGACTGACTATACTGTCTCTGTGTACTAATTTGACTGACTATACTGTCTCTGTGTACCTAATTGACTGACTATACTGTCTCTGGTGTACTAATTGACTGACTATACTGTCTCTGTGTACCTAATTGACTGACTATACTGTCTCTGTGTACTATTGACTGACTATACTGTTCTGTGTACTAATTGACTGACTATACTGTCTCTGTGTACTAATTGACTGACTATACTGTCTCTGTGTACTAATTGACTGACTATACTGTCTCTGTGTACTAATTGACTGACTATACTGTCTCTGTGTACTAATTGACTGACTATACTGTCTCTGTGTACTAATTGACTGACTATACTGTCTCTGTGTACTAATTGACTGACTATACTGTCTCTGTGTACTAATTGACTGACTATACTGTCTCTGTGTACTAATTGACTGACTATACTGTCTCTGTGTACTAATTGACCCACTATACTGTCTCTATGTACTAATTGACTGACTATACTGTCTCTATGTACTAATTGACTGACTATACTGTCTCTGTGTACTAATTGACTGACTATACTGTCTCTGTGTACTAATTGACTGACTATACTGTCTCTGTGTACTAATTGACTGACTATACTGCCTCTGATGTACTAATTGACTGACTATACTGACTCTGATGTACTGATTGACTGACTATACTGTCTCTGTGTACTAATTGACTGACTATACTGTCTCTGTGTACTAATTGACTGACTATACTGCCTCTGATGACTAATTGACTGACTATACTGTCTCTGTGTACTAATTGACTGACTATACTGCCTCTGATGACTAATTGACTGACTATACTGCCTCTGATGACTTATTGACTGACTATACTGTCTCTGTGTACTAATTGACTGACTATACTTTCTCTGTGTACTAATTGACTGACTATACTGCCTCTGATGACTAATTGACTGACTATACTGTCTCTATGTACTAATTGACTGACTATACTGTCTCTGTGTACTAATTGACTGACTATACTGTCTCTGTGTACTAATTGACTGACTATACTGTATCTGTGTACTAATTGACTGACTATTCTGCTTCTGATGACTAATTGACTGACTATACTGCCTCTGATGACTAATTGACTGACTATACTGTCTCTGTGTACTAATTGACTGACTATACTGTCTCTGTGTACTAATTGACTGACTATACTGCCTCTGATGACTAATTGACTGACTATACTGCCTCTGATGACTAACTGACTGACTATACTGCAGTAATACACATGGGTGCTTGGATCTTGCAGCTGAAGTTTTTCTACGTTACGGGAAAGACCGCCCAGAGACCAACCCTCCTTACTCGCCTCTTCAATGGCACGTTGCAGTATGTTACTTTTCTATACATCCCTGTAAGGGAACTGGTTACACACGAACGTAGGAGAACTTAGTTGCCTTGTATGACATACATGACGTCACTATCTATGTCGTGAACTAATTGGGCTGCACTGTATAAATCATAAAGCAAGAGATACATTCGCCATTATTCTACACAACAGATACCATGTTATAGGAAGGAATTATAAACAGTTTAGATGGACAATGGTAAATGGTAAAGAAAATAGTACAACAGACATGACATGAAATAATAAGAATGTGTCCTGCCAACTGGCGTTGGCGTTCATGTCTCTCCACAGACCTCGGTCCTTCGTGTTCTGGATAAGCTCTGCTGATGATATTCTTCTATGCCTCCGTGTCATCAAGTGACTATTTTTGACACCAAACAGGCAACCAGTTTGTCGGTATTCATAGGTTTAAAAAGTTAATTGCATGTCCTTTAAGGACGTAGCAGTCATCCCCAGCATTTTTTTGGCTATTCGCGATTCCTGGGTATGTTTACGTTCAGTAATTGTATCAGATTGTACCAGAAAACAGAAGGTAAAATGGTTTGGCCATATAACTATATTAACAACTAACAGTATACTTCAACAAGCAATGATGTAAAGGTCAGACGGAAGCAGAGGAAGAGGGCCTGCCACGTAAATGATGGATAGAGGGAATTACAGAGACCATGGGAACCTCGGTATATGAAGCCCATTTACGGGCATTCTCCCGCTGTTTATGCTTTACCTCGACACCGCAAGGTACAAGAGGAAACTGATGAGATGAGATGAGATATCCCGTATTGTGCAACAAATGTTGATTACTTCTATAACTGCAACATAAAGGGTGGGGTTGGCTTCTTAAATATTACCACATAAGATGATGGAACCTCTCTGATCAGTCAAGGTATCACTGTTCTGATGCCCCCTAAGTTTTTTGGACTGCTGTTTAGTATAAAGTAATTAATTTACCCACACTCTTGACATGAATCAGACACAAGTGAGAATACATAACACTACACAATGATTTAATATAGGCTTTCCAACCGCCAAAATGGAAATGCACAAACAGATACAAGAAACACTACAATGAGTATCCTGCAAGACGGAGAACTAGTTCAGGCAAGCTATTGGGTAGAATGAATAGCAAGTTAAACATGGGCTTAATCTAGTCACAGTCTGTACGTCTGGAGGTTCGGATACATTCACATGGCAGTGTCAGAATTCCTCCTCCCAGCTGTAAGTGATGACGCTGGACAATACCCTTCGTGTTTGGTAGATCGGCGATTTCAACTCTTGCGGGCCAGTCAACTGAATATTACTTGACATGTGTTATTCTTGGAAGACCCCTGGACGTGTGGCCAAATCTTTCTATTGAGACATGGTGGTTGGTAGGCAATTGTTCCACTATTTGGTTTGAGCTTTCGAGGACTTGAGGTCAACTACTTGACGTTTGAAGCCATAAAAATGTAGTCATGTATAGTGCCAAGTTCTCATGTAATGCGCCCAGAACACTGTTTAATTTTACATTATGGACCGTATGGGGTGCCGATGGGGAAGACCACACGCCGAAGTATGTGTGTAACGTATAGTCTTTATTGTCCTGTACTCCCGCCATATTTCAATCATTCGATTACTCCAGTAGCCTCAGACCCATCCTCTTTTTGATAGAAAATAAGTAAGCCAACTTGGTCTGATGATAATTGGGCCATCTTGATACTTCAGGAACCATATACTGCAGCCATTTATTCAGTCACCCAGTTCATCAGACAATATCAACAACGGTGGCCATGCAATTAGAATTTTCTTTATATCACACAGTAATACTGAGGTAGGTCCATATATAATAGGCAGAAACGTTGATTATATTACGTGAAATATCGTTGGCCTATAGTAGGCTTGTCATTCACTGATGAACTAAGATCTTTCTTTGCCATACCTTAGACAAGTGTGATACACCGTTGATTTTCATTCCGCAAATGAAGAAATGTATTATTTGTTTTATACGAAGCTATCTTCAGTTCACACGAAAGTATTTACCCTTCCTAGTCTTATCGACTAATAGATAGGAAAGAGATGATCTCTCACAAAGGTTTAATTACCCCATGTTGAAGGATAATCGTCATTAACCTATCCTATAATAATGGGATGTAGTTAGGAAAGTCCTATGTTCCTGGAGGAGCTAAATCAGTATACTACTTAAACATGGCTCTAGTTGATAGTGGAGCAATGGTTTTATTTAACCCCTATCATGTGTATACTTAAATTAAAGCCCTTTAAAAAGGTTATCTATCCAGAGGTCGTCGAACCTCATAGACGCAGAATAATTATGCGTTAGGCACATCAAGCTTTCAAAACACCAGCTTCCTTAATCAAGGAAACAGTGCAGGTTAAGCTGATCATTCGAACAACACACGGTAGTGAGTGTAGCCTTCACATTTTCACCTCTATTCTGTGCAAGAACACGGCAGTTTCCCTCGGGGATTGATTCAGCTAAATTACAAACTTAAGTTAAGATAAATGGCAGTTACCGTAGTTTAGACAACCAATACCTTGTCCACATGAATAGTGTTACTGTGGATCGCATATAGGTGTCCCTTTATGCGCGTTCGATACAGCAAACATGGTGCGTGTTGTCTTCAAGAAGTCTGAAGGTTAACTTCCTACCGTATACTGGTATTGCGTAGTTATATCTTACTCCCGGAACAAGAGTATTTCGGGTTTCACCTGTTCTATGCATAGTGATTGAATCTTGCCAGGATTCCCGTGACTATATAGTTATACTCTATACAAAGAAATATTCCTCTACTATTCTAATTTTAAAATAGAGTTGTTTATTTTACAAGAAACCCGTTGACCCAAAAATTCCGTGCTGGGTTTCCCTGTCTAAAATTATCTCATGACCCCTTTAGACAGAAAACGAAGATTAAACCCACTGGAATTTTGCTACAGAAACCCCATCTTAAAAAGTGAAGACCTTTGAGCTTTTACTCATCAGCGGTTCTATTCTGAATACTTCGCTCTCTAATCTTCTTCCCATTCAGAGATCGGGTGTCGCGAGAGAATATCAGCCCCTACATTCTCCTTACCGGAAATGTATTCTACCGTAAAATGGTACGTTCTACAATAGCAAAGGCCAGCACATCAACTTTGCGTTTAGTTTCTTGGATGTTGCTAAGAACATCATGGACTGATGATCACATTGGGCACTAAAGGTCACCCCGTACAAATAAGTTTGGACCGCCCACACGAGACATAGACGTTCGCATTCGAGGGTAGAATAATTTCTCTCCGCTTTTAATAGTTTTCACCTCGTATACGCGACTGGAGAGCGTATAGAGGGAACCGTCTGTAGCACTTGTAAGAGTGTTGCGCCGATGCCTATATTACTGGCATCGGTTCTCAGAACAAAAGGTTTAGAGAGATCAGGGAGTTGCAAAGTAGGCTTATTTACCAGAACAGTTTTAAGGTGGTATATGCCGTTTCACAGTCAGAGGACCAGATAAATTTGTCGGGTGCCCCTTCTTTCAGGGTCTCCATTAAAGGAGCCGCTAATTAATTGAAATTTCCAATGCATTCCTGATAGAAACCACACAAAGAAAGAAAAGACCTGATATCTTTATTCGTTTGGGGTCTTGAGACAAATTTTGCCTTTTCGAGATTCTTCTGTATACCCTCGGATAATGGTGTGTCCCAGAAATTCTAAGGTTTGACAGCCCAAACAAAATTGGGTTGGACATGCAGTTAAACCCACTTCCCTTGAAATTGCACTTCCGTGTCGTATAGAGACTCGACTTTGTATCCATTTACATCAATCACTCCAATAACTGGTGGTTTATTGTTTTCAAGGTATTAAATTCTCGAAACCACCTCCCTATTGGACTCTTTCACAGTTTTTACGAGGTAGGCCGCACAGTGAGTGTCGTTAGGTTTGTTTTGCAGTTTGTACTATAATGTTTAGAAGTGTCACAGAACTTACAATACTTCTGAGACCATTTCCTTTTAGGAGATTCTGGTTGATTGCTACTCTCGTGCTTCTTACCTTGAGTTTTCTCTGAAGGTTCCCCCATTTTGTTAGGATGTGTCTTTGCATTTCAACCCCAGTTCCATTTTCATAAACATTATAAACTTTCTGTGCTTGGACACTAGCCTCCCCACCGTGCTAGGATATATCTTTCGGCCAACGTGTTGACTAAATCCAATCTCTCTGTTCCATTCTCCAACAAGAACATTCGCAATGGCTTCGCCGTCTGAGTTCTCATTTGATGTACGTTTATTAACTCCTCTAAGCTCTCGTAATCGTTAATAAAAGATACCATAGCCATCCACTACAACAGGTAAGACTTTAGCCTCACCGTGCAAGCGGAAAACATTTCCCCAGGCTCTTTCTTGGCGGTTCTTAACTTCATACGATACGTATAGACAGCCATTTCAAACCTGTTAAATAAGGATTGTTTCAAGGACTCAAAATCATTCTCTATTCCATGAGGTAGTCTAGAAAAAAATCTCATACGCAGCATCACGAAGACCCAAGGACAGGTTCAGGTTCCACTTTTCCTTTCCCAAGCCCACGGCAGTGACCATAGTTAAAAATTTATGAATATATTCATCAATGCAATCCCATCTCTTGTCAAATGGAATTAAGGGGAACGTCATTGGCAGGTACGGTCCATCATAGAAGATCTGGCAGCCAGGTAGTGGAGAACCTTCTACGGCACCCTCATTCTCCTTAGCAGTCTACGCCTTACATTTTAACTTTTTCATTTGGAACTCGTTTCAACCTCTTTTCTTCCATGGCCAACTTCCGAGCTTCTAGATTCATGGCATGCTTCTTGTCGTCATCTGGGCCTTCCTTATATTATGTTATTTTTGTATGTAGCCTCTTTCGACCCCTTGAACATATTTTTGTAGCTCTACTCCCTCTAGGCCCACCTCTGTAGGCTTGTGACTTAAATTTCAGCAATAATAGTTTGAGGCGACGTCATGACTTACTACTTTCTTTCTGTGTGTCTTTGTAACTTATTTAATCAATATATTCTCCTCCTCATCCTTCCCCTCTTCCTCCTTCTCTTCCTCTTCCTCCTCTTCTTCTTCTTCTTCTTCTTCTTCTTCTTCTTCTTCTTCTTCTTCTTCTTCTTCTTCTTCTTCTTCTTCTTCTTCTTCTTCTTCTTCTTCTTCTTCTTCTTCTTCTTCTTCTTCCTCCCTGTTCCTCTTTAGACGGTAGTGATTCACACTAATGTTTTCTTCGTCAGTGTGTCTGACTTCTGCATGCATGTTTGTTAGGTTGGCTGCCTCGAGACAGGTTCCATTCACCGTAAAAAGCTCTATCTACCTGTAGTTAGGTTTTTTTTATTTCTAACAATTTTTCAGGGCCTCTCGGTTTGCTTCTTTTTATTTCCAACGATCATGGTTCAGTTAGTTAGTCGACAGATCATCTTCATTGCATATCCATAAGTGCTTGGATCCCCTCCTCATTAAATCTCGCTGCGTGTAGCAGCTCACGACTTCAGTTCTGTGCTGGTGTATTAATCTTCTTTGGTTTCCTGAATAGTATTCATATTTGGCCACACATCTTTTAACTTGCTCTTCTCGCAGTCTGACCATGGTTGTAGAAGCGTAGTCCATTCGTAACTACCAAGGAATTGTTCACGTGTACTTTAAACCTGCACACCATACCTCCAAAAAAGGCTAAGTGTCAGATCGCACGACCCAAGAGATTAAGGTAACGTGCAATCTTCTAATAGTCCATGCCATATGGCGTTTCTGGGACACACATCGTAACCTGACGAAGACTCCGTAACCTGAGGCAGACTTCGTAACCTAAAGCAAACGCCGCACACCTTTAGCCATCCCCCCTCCACCCGTGTTTGTTATGATAATCACGCTGGAAGTGTTGGTGATGCTGATCTACCTTTTGTTCTAGGAGAGTGTGTGACAGTTTGATACGCAACTCTCTAACTCAAGCTCGGAGTATCCAACTAATGCATACACGTGTCAGGCCGACTTCTCTGGGCACATTCTTTTCAAGACAACCGACTCTATCTACCAGTGACACTGTCATTTACCGCCAATATAGTGCTCATGGCTAATGCAGTCGCCGCGAACTGTGTAGGTTAGAGATTTCTTTTTGCGTCTGACATTTAAAAAATTCCAAATCTTACTGAGGATCCGAACCCGGATCTCCCGAAGGAGAATCCGGCATTCTAGCCTCTCGGCGAGCCGCTCCTCTGTATACCAGTATTTGGTTGTAACCCTTACATTTGTGTTAGTGGAGCGACAGTAGGGCTTACTCTTTGGAATTTATAACGCTGTTAGTGTCTGTGATTGTGGTGACAAAAGCACGACGGTGATGATGTAAGCTATGATGATGATGATGATGATGATGATGATGATGATGATGATGATGATGATGATATAACACGTTTTAATTTTGTTGTTGTTGTTAATGGCTTTGATGATAATAATGATGATAATACTAATGTTGACGAACATAACAATGATAGTGATCACGAATATGATACCGATGATGATGACGAAGATAATAATGATGATAGTGATGATGATGATGATGATGATGATGATGATGATGATGATGATGATGATGATGATGATGATGATGGTGAGACGCACTGTCTTGAAATACACGTGTAATATCTTCCGATGAACAGCTATCAGGCAAACATGCGCCAAGATGGACTCTGGAAAGCGCCCTCATCTCGAAGAAATCAGAGTTCTATTTTGGAAAATATAATTTAAAACACATTACCTAAGTAATATAAAACCTCTATTCTTGAAACCAGAATAAAAAATACCTTATCTCAGTAAAATATCAAATCTCTATTTGGGGGGAAAATATAATTTTAAAAAGCACATCATCTCAATATGAGATCTTTATTTTAGAACATATAAGAATGTCTGATAATTACAAGAGAATATCTCTTAATCACTTAAACACTAATGTACATTAACAAGAGAGTATCTCTCAAACACTAATGTACATCACCCACTGAGTGCTAATTAGTTCCTAAAAATATGGGTCTAGCACCATATTTCAAGCTCTGTGGTAACGAGGTTACGAATGCAATTCGTAATCCCCAATGCTGCTTTGGAAACACAGCTGCGGGTGATTTGGAAACAGATCGCCTGGCGTTGGAGCCACTCGTTCAGAAAGCGATAATAAACTATTGAGCGTAAACTTGCAAATAAATCACAAACAGCCAAAAACAAAAAGTGCTGGGGTTGAATGCAAAGTCATAGAAAGGATATGCAACTGTAACGTAACCATAAGTCCAGTAGGTCCTAAGGGGAGCCCAAGGGTTCTGGACTACTTTTTGAGTGCTTTCAAGACTGAAATTGCAATGACTCCCTACACTGTGAAGGAGGCACTGCAAGGCTACCGCATTCATCATCATCAAAATCATGTGGCTAGCCAGTTAGCGTAGGTTGTCATGCTTCTACACGAATCACCAATTCCAACATAATATATCAATGGTTAATGTGGTATTCACATGCCATGATGAACAGCTGTTAAGAATCTTTTCCCGTGTCATAATCTGTTTCAGTTTCCATACATTGTTAGAAGTGTTACTGTCAGGATGACAGATATAGTAACTATGATGGAAAGATGAGAAGTAAAGAGTTAACGACAGTTACACGAAAGTTCAAATGAAAATAGACTGTAGAGAGACAGAAATACATGGCATGTCTAGAAAGCCAGTCAGACGGCTAAGCCAGTGAGATCTATTGACAAAATCTCGGTTTAGCTTGCGGAAGGTTCACGACCAGAGCTGTCGTGCTAAATCGGACAGAAATGACTCCTTATTCAGGAATGAGGCTGTTTAGCGATAAGTCATACAGCTTAGCGATAAATTTATACAACCAGCGACACCAGAATAAAAGGGAATGGATAAATGGAGATCCACCAAAGTTATACTTTCGTCTACTCAGGAGTGGAACAACAAGAAAGGTTAAGTCACGGTGAAGGAATAGTCATTGAATCAGGGCTAGCAAGTAGAATATTATAAATAATATATATATATATATAAGAAAGAGTTATAACAGTGAGAATAAAAGAACAGACAATTACTACATATATACAAATATATGCACCGTGTAACACAAACAACAATAATTCAAGAGTGCGAGGAGTTCTTCGAAGACATCCACGATACACTTAATAAAATAGACAAGCAAGACAAAATCATAGTTATGGGAGACTTCAACGCTAGACTTGGACATAACAGAGCGGACATAGAGAAACATCTTGGAGCGTTTGGAGACCAACACAATGAAAGAAATGATAATGGAAGTAGATTGACAGATCTATGCACTTAACACGAGAGTAGTATGTCAGGTTCAATTGCGGTATCATTTTGACGTGTGCACCTCGATGTGCGGCACCTCCTCTAAAGTTCACGTGATGTAAGTCACACCTCATTTTCGTATCTTTCGCTTGTTAAGGTCGATGATTTGGCGGAATGGTTTTAAAAAGTCTCGTCTACTACAAGGTGAAGGGAGCTGTTCGACTTGTCCGTCGGCCGGGTAGTAACCACAAGTCCACCCGCCGAGTATTGACCACAATTCTGTCCGCCGAGTAGTGACCACAAGTCCGTGTCGCCGAGTAGTGACCACACGTATTTTGATGTTAATGGTTGGGTGAGTGGAGGAGTGGCTAGATAAGTGCTTTCAATCGGTGTTAAAGCGGGGACTAGTTGCGGGGTGGCTAAATAAATACGTTCGTACCATGTTAAGAGAAGGAGGCGTTGATAGATAAAGGCCTCAGTTCGATGTTAAAGGTGGGTGAGTGGTGGGAAGGCTAGATAAGTGCTTTCGATCAGTGATAAGGGGTCGGCGAGTAGGAGAGTTGCTAGATAAATACGTCCGTTCCTTGTTAAGGGACAGGGTGGTGGAATGGAGGAGTGGCTAAATAATGTCTCCATTAGGGGTTAAGGTGAAGATGAGTTGATGAAAGGCTAGATAAGTGATTCCGATTGTTGTTAAGTTGTGGGATAGTGGCATGTTTGGCTAGATAAAAACGTTTGTTCTTTGCTAAGAGACGGAGGCTTTGCTAGATAAAGGCTTCCGTTCGATGTTAAGGGGTGGGTGAGTGGAAGGGTGGCTAGATAAGTGGTTCCTATAATTGTCAAGGGTCGAGTGTTTTCTAGTTTTCGCATGAGGTGGAAAGTAAAAGTGGTATCTTTACACAATCTATCGTTAAGTGTCATGCCCATAAGCGTGAGCGGTCATGTTTTGCTAGCTCACTCGATCACTAGTGTCGTGAATCAGCCTCTTGTTTCTGGCTCGACAATGCCACATGGCCAATCCATCCAGGTATTTACTTCTAGGTCTTCCCCTTGGTCTCTTCCCTTCGTTCTTGCCAGTCGTCACCAAGTTCTCCAATTCATTTTTTCTCATAGCCCGCCCACAAAATTTTGACTGTCTACGTCTAATGTCTCTAATCAGTTTACGATCTTCATTTGTTTCTTGTAGGACTTTTTCATTGGTTTTTCTGTCAGTCCATGGTATTCTTTGCATTTGCCTCAGAAACCATATTTCGACAGCTATAAGATGTTTTTCAGCTTGTCTGCTCATTGTTCACACTTCACATCTATAAGTTCAGGTTGTATTTAGCACCTCAACACTCTTTTTCTCGTGTCATTTGATATCTTTTTATTGGTCAGTATGTTTTTCATCTTGCAAAAGGCAACCTTTTCAATGGCAATTCTTGTTTTAATCTCTTCAAGGCATCTCTCTTGAGATGGTATGACTGTTACGAGATAACTTGTTTAAGAATATGCCCATTTACCTGTATATCACATTGTGGTATTTCCTTCTTCCCAGTGACGGCCAGTCTCGAGCTCCTCCCCCTGTGTGTTGGAGGACATATTTCCCCATGATCTGCCTTTAGCGTTGTCAGAGTGTTGGGGGGATAAGGACGGGACATAGAGAGGACAAGGGACAGAATAGAGTCAAGGACTGCACTGATAACGATAGACAGGATATGGGTAAGGGCACAGAGATGATATAAGACAGGACACTGACAGGACAGTGGAGAGATTAGAGACAGGACATCGGTGGGAATACAGGGATGTCATAAACGGGACACCGACAGGACAAGACATAGTGATATAAGGGGACATAAGTTCACAGGACGCTGTCCTGAACTGACCAGACGGCACTACATCGAACGACCTAACACAACACGGACGGACTAACGCACTACGTGACGGTTGAGACAGCCCGAGTTGTCACGAGGGACACGTGGTCAAGTACCACGAGACGAACTGCCCAGTTTGAAAACGTCAGACGAGACTCAGACAATTTAGAGGGAGGATCGTTGTGTGTTCTGGAGCCAGTGTATAGCTTTTGCGGGAGTGCTAGTTGAAGATAGCGAGCAATTGTGTGTAGGGCTTGTGTAAGTGGCTGAGTGCTATAAGTGTTTGTAAGGCGGCAATTCTGTACATAATAATTTCACCGCCTTGTGTGTACATTGTGACAATGATCAGGTTCTCCTGAATTAAAATGTGTATACCATACGCACAACTGATGTGTTCTTGAGTGCGTATGAAGGATTTGAATACCTGTGTGCATGCAAGACGCTGACAAGCGTTGAAATCGCCACAGAAAATAACATTTCTCGCGTCACTACCGTAAGTTTAGTTTAGTCGACGGATCAACATCACGGCACACGGGTGTAACCCATAAGTGCTCCGTTCTTCTCCTAACTCAAGCCTGAGTCCGGAGAAACTCAGCTCAGTGCACGAACTCCGTAGCACCGGCGAGGATCCTGAAATAGTTTGGGTAGATTTTTAACTCAAAATTTTGCTCGGGCAGCGCCGTTAGGCTACTCTTTTTCGATTTCTAACTGCCAAGGGATGTTTTACGTGCGCTACCGTAAGCAGATGGAAAGGATGGAACGGTTACAGAACGAAGCTATGCGTATTATTCTTGGATGTACAAGAGATACAACATGCAGGGCGATGCGCTACCTTCTTGATTTTCCAACCATTGGGGACAGAATACAAATTTGCACGTGCATACCTCAGAGTCAACGCAAACACACAACACCCACTGTTCAGTAAAATTAAGAAGGTAAATGGCAGCAGGTTAAAAAGAGGAAAGTCGTGGATGGGTCAAGCCGAAGACATTCTTAAACAGGTGTGGTCACTTGAGGACATAGAACCTGATAGGAGTTTGTACAAATGCCAACAAATTCCTGTACGTCCTTTTCAGTTGCATCCAACTAGACAGAACATTTTTTATGTTGCATATCCCTTGCAGGACGTTGCAGTCAACACCAGTATTTTTCAGTTGCTGTTGATGTACTAGGCAAATTTTTACGTTCAGTAGTTTACCATTGCTTTCTGAACGACCGGTTCCCATACCAACACGTTATAACACAACGCGACACGGTCTGCTGCCCAAATCGGTCGCGGTTGCGATTCGAACGCTTGGTAAGCGGCTCACGAACCGCGTTCGCAAGACTTTGGCCACGGCGCCCGGCCCCGGAGACAGAAAATGCAGACAAGAAAATCCGGTTGATGTGGAGGCAGAAGTACTGGCTTTGATTTTCGAGAATTCTTTGTAGAGTAAGCTGTCATTTACATACATGGTTTGATCGTTCGGCGAATGAGAAGTTCATGGGCATTTACGGCTCAGACCAGGGTGAGAATTGTGAATGAAGATTCTGGTGCTTTTGCTTTGACCACAAGTAGCCTGACTATGGAAGTCATGGCAGTAATTAAGGCAATAACATGGCTCGAGACACAGACATTCAATAGGGCATGTTTCCTTGGTGACTCAATGAGCATGCTCAAGAAGATAGAGATAGGGTGGATCCGAAGAGAATCGTTGCTGTCTCTGGAGCTGTCTCGGCTGGCAAAGATTAGTTTCATCTTCGTGCCAGGTCATGCGGGAGTACAAGAAAATGAGCGGGCTGACAAGCTCGCAGGTGAGGCTACTGTGGAGGGCCGACGAGCCATGGACCAGGCTGACATTCTGAATGCTCTACGAGAAGTAAGTCGTTCCATTTTCCGTCGTTAATTTTTGTTTGGTCCTAACCTACTATTTTTTGACACAGAATATGTTAAAGGGCCACCAAACACTCGGTCCACAGTGGACAGTGTATGGGAACTCCGTGAACATAAGCAAGAAATAGTGGCTCGTCTGGCTGCTGTGGTTTGTTTGGATATGTATCCTCATGAAATAAACTATGTGTCAGCCGTCACCGTCAGTTTCGTTACATGAATTAATCTCAGCATCTGCCAGACTACCTTGTGAGCGAGCCACGTTGTTGTGTTTACAGTCTATCATCTAAGCCATAACCCCCTAGGCCTACATAATAACCTCTTGGCAATTACAATATATTCCAGTTTTTACAATATGTTCTAGTTGTTACACTATGTTCCAATTGTTACAATATGTTCTAGTTGTTACAATATATTCCAATTGTTACAATATGTTCCAGCTGTTACAATATATTCCAGTTAATACAATATATTCCAGTTGTTACAATATGTTCCAGTTGTTACAATATGTTCCAGTTGTTACAATATGTTCCAGTTGTTACAATATATTCCAGTTAATACAATATATTCCAGTTAATACAATATATTCCAGTTAATACAATATAGTCCAGTTGTTACAATATGTTCCAGTTGTTACAATATGTTCCAGTTGTTACAATATGTTCCAGTTAATACAATATATTCCAATTGTTACAATATGTTCCAGTTAATACAATATATTCCAATTGTTACAATATGGTCCAGTGTTTCCTTTGTCAGCTGATCAAACGCGTCGACTGTAGCTGTCGGATTGTAAAAAACCATTACGGAGTTTTAATCTGGGTCGAGGTTAGTGCCGGCCTTTGCGGCGAAGGGGCAACGAACGCGATTCGCAATCCCACATACCTCGTTCGAGATCAGCTGCAGGCGATGTGGATACAGATCACCCTGTGTTGCTTATTAACAACGGTATGATAATCGGCCGTTCAGAAAGCTATGACAAACCACTGAACGTACTCATCTCATCATCTCATCTCATCTCATCATGGTCCTCTTGTACCTTGCGGTGTCTAGGTGAAGTATAAACTTCGTGAGAGTGCCCGATTATGGGCTTCATGTATTGATATGCCCATGGACTCTGCTATTCCCTCCGTCCAACGTTTACGTGGTCGGCCTCTTCCTCTGTTTCCATCTGGTCTGTTCATCATTGCTTGTTGTGGTATGCTGAACGTACTCTTGACAAGTAAATTACAAAAACAAAAATAATTTGCGGTTGATTGCAACATCCTGTAAAGGACATGCAAATAACTTTAACATGGTTAGCCAATTTCCAAAGTAACAGAGAAAAAATGAATGAAATGCTAACTTACGTGTAAATGTCTTAAATTAGCCAAAGAGACCACGCAGTAATTGCCTCCAAATCCTGCCCTAGCGTTCACAGAGGGAGATCGTATACCTCTACATTGATGGTAGTTACCCACAAACATCGACCGACCTTCCAGCAGTGATGGACCTGGCTTTGCCCAAGCATCAAACACTACAACAAGAAACAATACAGAATTGGTTTATTTAACAGACATTTATCTTTAATTCGTAGTGATTCCAAAGCTTATTGGGCGTTGAGTAACAATTTCTGTACGCAAGTTCTCTAATAATCCCAATGTATATCCTTAAATATATCAAGATGTTAGCAATTAGGCGGTCCCATCCAATTTTATGCAGACATAAAAAATGGGTTGTAAATTTACGATTATCCAACAATATCAGTGACTGTGTATGAAGTTAAGTATTTCAGCAAATAGTATAATTCATTTATTTTATAAGTATATAACAGCTGCCATCTCCGCGACGAAGGGTTACAGACGCAGTTCGTAATTCCACATACCGCGTTCGAAACACAACTGCGAGCGATTTCACAGCAGACCACCTTAGGTCGTTGTTTTTTCTTAAAATGAAAATGATATGAGTGCGGGTCGTTCAGAAAGCAATGACAAACTACTGAACGTAACCTTGTCAAGAAATCACGAACAACCAACAAATGCAGGGGTTGTTTGTGACGTCCTGAAAAGGATATGCAACTAACATATAACAGCTGTCGACGTGACCAAAAGGATAAGAGCGCTCATGGCTACGGGGCAGCGGGATCAACTTACACACCGGTCTGTTGGATATCACCGTTGACTTCTCGGTTAGAAAGCAATGGCAAACTGCTGAACGTAAAATTACCAAGAAAATCAACATGAGTTTGGGGTTCATCGCAACGTTCTGCAAAGGAACAATCAACATTTAATGTGTATTGATATACAACTTCATTACGGGCCTGACTAGAGGCAGTGGGAAATGCCAGACAATAAATCTTGTAACCTATTGTCTGAGGCTTCTGTCTTTAAATTCAACAATATAATAGGTTGTTTTTAGTATTGTATATGCGTATATAATTAAATGTCAATAACAGTGAAAAAACAGCATTTTATAGACGTTACGTCGTGGGTTACGGGAATTGTTCAACATTAGACATGGTTTAGCTAAAAACTATCTGGTTGGTTGTTTGTTGGTTAGCTGGTTGTTGGTTAGTTGGTTATTTGTTGGTTAGTTGGTTGGTTGGTAGGTTGTTGATTTGTTGTTTGGTTGGTTGTTGGTTAGTGGGCAGACAGAGGAACATGGTGCTGGATGGACTGGGCAGTGGTAGACAGAGAGACACATGCTGCTGATGGACTGGGGCAGTGGAGACAAGAGACATGGTGCTGGATGGACTGGGGCAGTGGAGACAGAAGACATCGGTGCGGATGGACTGGGGCAGTGGTGACAGAGAGACATGGTGCTGGATGGACTGGGGCAGTGGAGACAGAAGACATGGTGCTGGATGGACGGGCAGTGGTAACAGAGAGACACGGTCTGGATGGCTGGGGCAGTGGTAGACAGAGAGACATTGCTGGATGGACTGGGGCAGTGGTAGACAGAGAGACCACGCGCTGGATGGACTGGGACAGTGTGTAGACAGAGAGACAGGGCGCTGGATGGACTGGGGCAGTGGTAGACAGAGAGCACTATGGCGCTGAGGGACTGGGGCAGTGGTAGACAGAGAGACCATGGTGCTGGATGGACTGGGCAGTGGTAGACAGAGAGACATGGCGCTGGATGGACTGGGACAGTGGTAGACAGAGAGACACGGTGCTGGATGGACTGGGACAGTGGTAGACAGAGAAACACTATGCTGGATGGACAGGGGCAGTGGTAGACAGAGAGACATGGCGCTGGATGGACTGGGACAGTGGTAGACAGAGAGACATGGCGCTGGATGGACTGGGGCAGTGGTAGACAGAGAGACACTATGCTGGATGACTGGGGCAGTGGTAGACAGAGAGACACGGTGCTGGATGGACTGGGGCAGTGGTAGACAGAGAGACATGGTGCTGGATGGACTGGGGCAGTGGTAGACAGAGAGACACTATGCTGGATGGACTGGGGCAGTGGTAGACAGAGAGACATGGTGCTGGATGGACTGGGGCAGTGGTAGACAGAGAGACACGGTGCTGGATGGACTGGGGCAGTGGTAGACAGAGAGAAACTATGCTGGATGGACTGGGGCAGTGGTAGACAGAGAGACATGGTGCTGGATGGACTGGGGCAGCGGCAGACAGAGAGACATGGTGCTGGATGGACTGGGGCAGTGGTAGACAGAGATACACGGTACTGGATGGACTGGGGCTGTGGTAGACAGAGAGACACTATGCTGGATGGACTGGGGCAGTGGTAGACAGAGAGACATGGTGCTGGATGGACTGGGGCAGCGGCAGACAGAGAGACATGGTGCTGGATGGACTGGGGCAGTGGTAGACAGAGAGACATGGTGCTGGA
>JACEFZ010015698.1:290000-335000 GCA_014155875.1 Cepaea nemoralis | reverse complement strand
GGTGGTGGTGATGGTGATAATGGTGGTGGTGGTAGTGGTGATAGCGAACCAACACATATTATGGTCAACGTGGGAAAATCAGATTAGCAACAGCAACGGACTGTTTTTTCTATTTCCTGTTATATTCATGATATCTGAACGTTCACATATTTCATAACAATATATCCCAGGAAAACCCCAATGTTTGTCTTACAAGTGTGTTGGTGAAAGTTCTGCTGGCATTCTCCATGTTTACAAATGGGAAGCGACTCTTTTGTCCACATCACAAGCTCCAGGGTCAATCCTAACCTGCACAGTTCGCGGCGACTGCACTAGCCAGGCGGCCTTTATTCCTCAGGCTCAAAGACCCCTCTGCCATACACCGCAAGGTACTATATTGGCAGTAAATGACAGTATTTAAATGACAGTATATGTCGTGCAAGTAAGTCACTTGTTGACATTCTTATGCATTCAATATTTTATTTGCTAACATTCATCCGTTCCAGCATGGTTTAGATAATGCAGCGGGATTGGCACTAGACACCCAGATGGAAACCATCAAGGAAAATAAATGCACAGACTAGTGTCGTTTGCCTATACACATGTGAAAGATGCAGAGATACGGTTTTATAGACGAATGATGAGAACACCGTGAATGGACAGCTCGATCAGTCAAGATGTCTTGAAATAAGTTGAATGACCTATGGATAGTCGCATCAGAAAAGGACAATCTACATTCTTTGAGCATTTTATAAGAAGAGGAAAGCTTGAGTAGATCATTACAATGGCAATGTTGGAGGTGAATAGAGACAGGGGAAGACCAAGAGAGTAGGCATCATGTCATGAAGGTATCAGAAATGGTTGGCTGAACAAGAGACAGAAGACTATGAAAAGACATGCTTATCAACGCCTTTCAGCGTTCACTGTAAGAAGAATCAGGAGTAGAAGAAGGAAGAGGAGCAGGTGAAGAAGAAGAAGAAGGAGGAGGATGAGAAGGAGGGGAGGAGAAGAAGAAGATTTCTGTAGTGACGTCGTTCTTTTAACTAACGTATTCGATCATATCAAAAGCATTTCTTCTAATAAGAAAAAGATGTCTATTGAGAAATGCCTCTTAAATAACAAAACACAGATTTAAAAAAAACACACATATTAGTTATCCTGAGTGTTGTCAATCTTTAGTGCCTGGAACAAAGTGTGTTGCTCTCATTTTAACAAGCTGAACAGAAAAAGGGGGGAGGGGGAAGGGGTTGGGAGCTGCAGACGCAACCCCTATCTATGCTCAGGCGAACTGAACGCAAATGTAATTAATTTAAGAGTTAAAAGACAGTCTTGCAAACGATTCAAAAACAACAACAATAACAACATCAGTCACACTGTCTACGTTTCTGTAGCGTACAATAATGAAGAACAAATTTAACACGCTGATAACTGTTTATTTTCATGTATTATTATGTAACTAAGACAATAGAAGAAGTCATGATATACAAACGTGTTAATTTTAGAATGTTTCGAGAAACGTAAAACATGTATGGTTTGGAACTAACGCAGCCCCTCTGACGTGTCTCCACCTTGCCGTGGTAGAGGGGCTTGCGTGTTCCAATGACCCCAAGAGCTATGCCAATGGTAGTGTGGCATGTTGGGAGGAAAAGTTCAGTACCGACCAAAGCATCCCACGTGAGGAGTATAGCTAGAGAGATGGGACTGATGTATAACGGCGTGGTTCTGTCACAAAAGGGTAATGTGACACAAAGGAACTCGGTATGTCTAGGGGACTCCCGGATATATTAAGGAATCCACACCTGATTATCTTTTCTCAAAAGGAGAACAAATTCTGACTCTTATGAACCCCCACTTGTATCAATTTTGCCTCTTTGGTGAAACGGTTACAAGAATTATTTAAAAATATGAGTTCTCCTCAATGAACAATTTGAAACCTGGAAGCTTACAGAAGGATCAGTAATTCACTGCCTACTCGTGTTTACCCAGCCACTAATTGTTCCAAATTCTTCAAGATTGTTAATTAATGACTTAATTAAACACATGAACTGGTACGTCATTAAGCAGAGAATAAGAGTAAAGTTAAATGTTACCAGTTTAATTCAAATAAAATTCTGCAGACTGGAGGAACATTTGACAAGCCTCCCAAAATATGAAATACACATCAATACTTCAAGCATGTATATAATGCCATACACAACATTAGGAACATTAGCTTGTATTAAATATTAATGTCTCTCACAGGAGGGGTCAAACATGTTTTTTATTCACATAAAATTTCTCTATAGCTAATAAATGTTCTGGTGGTGAAATGATAGTCTTTCGAATAAGGTAAACCATATTGTAACTTGAGTCTTATTGTAAAATTCGACTGAGGTCTTATATAATAAGTATTCAGTCCATGCTTCTGATGATGAGGTAAATCATGCCATATGGTGACAATGTTCTCTTCGATTAATTTGGTTATTTCGGGATTTGAATTTTAAATATTGAGCACAACCCACTACTGGCAACGCTGATCGTATTCTGGTATGAACCTAAGGCCTATCCACGTCAACCTTAGGTTCATACCAGAATACGATCAGCGTTGCCAGTAGTGGGTTGTGCTCAATATTTAATGTTCTCTTCACAAAAGTAAGATGTTTTGAGTGAATTGGTTATTAGGAGGGTCCCTTGGACACAGTGTGGCAACTAGTGACTGCTGAAGATGATGGGCTTGGCAGATCCTCACTGGAATGGTTTACCATGCTGGAGTACTTCAGATATGACTCTAGGATTACCAAACATTGTGACGACTGAACCAACGCTCTGATAGAAGCTGAGCTTTCCCAATCGTGTGCTCATTTTGTACTGGATTCATCCATCTATCCATCCATCCATCAATCCGCTAACACCATCTTCTCTCTGTCAAATAACATAAGCCACCTATTCCTATGTTGACAAAACTGAACTTCATAGTACAGTTGACAAGAATGAAAAGAGGATCACAGAAAGAGGGTTTGAGAAAGAGAACAATCAAGGCAGTACTAAAAGGTGAGATCTACTATCTTGTATCTCTCTTTTGAACTGGAATCAACTCTGACTGTTGATGGGCTTAACATTTATCTGCATTGCCATTTCTTCTTGCCCTTGTTGTTATAGTGATCTGAATGTGCTGGTGATCTCATACAAGATATAGACACCAGAGAAACGACAAGGCTTTACAAGTCTGACAGGGAAATAGGTAAGTAGGAATATTCATCAAGGCTAGGACATAGATAGTGATGATACAGGATGACAGCTGTGATGGCATGGTCAACTGTTAATGCTTAATTTCCTAAATCAGGGCAGTACCTGATTGTTTGCTTGCCTGTTTACAATCTGCCTTTCCTCACCTACTCTTCTAAAATTGGGGTATTGTAGTCTGAACGATTCCCTCTCCCCTCCTCATAATGGTTAAACGTTACTGTGCATTAAAATGCATGTAAATGTATATCTCACGTTTGAGATAGTTGCAGTTATATTCATGAAACAAGATTCATTAAGATTCCAGGTGAAATGTTCATGAAAGTAGATTCACACTGCTTCTCATTCATGGACCACAACATGTATACATAGATATGAGAATGACAGAGCACAGAGTCCTCCCTCTCACATCTAATTAGTCTTCTTCTTCTCTTGCCTGAATACATGTGTTTTGTCCCTTCAGCTAAAACTAGGGACAACGGTTTGTATCCCTTATCTGGTCAGATAACTTCACACCAGTTCTGTCACGGATGCAAAAGGACTGTGTTCAGTCACCAAGGTAATCACTGAACGAACTGTAACTACAGCGTGATATTTTCAGCTGGTTATTAGTGCAAGATCTCCATTCGTACAACATTGATCTCATCCAACACCACGTAAAAGTACAGATAGATGAGGAGAAATAAACATTCTATCCCTCTCTCATTCTGTGTGTGTTTAAGATTTTCTGCGTATTTGAAATAAGCTGTTGTTGGCATATAGAAAGCAATGTGTGTCTTTCTAACCAGGACTCATAGCAGAATAAGAAGCTGGCAGTTTCTGCACAATGAAAAATGCATGAAAGTGCCTAGACAGTTTATCTCCCACAGTACAAGACTTAATGCACGCAAATTGTTTCTTGATAGCGTGAAGATTACAGACAAGATTGAACATTTCAGTAGAGGTGGATGCAGCATTTGCCAATGGCGTCAGACGGGAAGTTAGGTTGACGGCTGTCTTCACATGGAAGATAACGTTTCTTAGTGCTGGGACGTTACAAACACATAAAAACCACGGACACGAAGCTTTAACATTAACGTTATATCAGAAATACACCTAAATCCATATATATATATATATATATATATATATATATATATATATATATATATATATATATATATATATATATATATATATATATATATATATATATATATATGGGGTAGCGGGGTAGGGGTATCCCCTATCAAAGGAGAAGTAAGGCGCCTCCTTCCCTCCGCTAGCCTACGGGACACCCTTCGGCAAGGTGGAGTACCCGTTTAGCCCCCCGATCAGGGTTACGTGAAGCCATGGGTGCAGGTGGTGGATGAAGATGGAGAGCAGCCGACAGATAGTTGTAGGTTATGGTCTCCACCTTCACGACGGTAGGCAGAGGATCTCTTTTTTGAGGAGACAATGGCTACGGTCACTGACCAGTATGGTCACTGCTGGGAAGGAAAGCAATGGCAAACTACCTTCTTTACAGATGCCAAGAAAATCATGTTGTGTTCACTTATCGATAATCAGAGAAACGGCGTAAATGGGTGCTCCATAGGAGCAGCCTCGCCCGGTAGGGATAGTCATGCGCACCAGGTGACTCCAGACCGTCAACAGGCTACTAGGTGCAAAAGATTAATATCATTGAAAATAGGTACTTGGAATGTTAGAACAATGAATGCAGATGGAAAGTTAGAAGACATCAAAAAAGAAATGGAGAGAGAGAAGATTAACATATTAGGAATATCGGAAACGAGATGGAGAGGAGCAGGGATAAGGACAGGAGAGGATTGTAAGATTATTTACTCTGGGGGAGAAGAACAGCAAAGAGGTGTAGCCATTATGTTAGATAAGCAAACATCAAATTCTGTCAAAGGATACTGGGCTGTGTCAGACAGAGTTATATTAGTAAAATTAAACGGAAGACCTTTTAAAATAAATGTCATTCAAGTATATGCCCCAACAAGTGAAAGCAGTGAAGAAAGCATAGAGGAATTTTATAATGACATTGAATCTGCTTTGAAGAACTGTAAAAAATCAGAAATAAATATCATAATGGGTGATTTCAACGCAAAAATAGGAAAGCAAAGCGATGGATGCAGTGTAGGCAACCATGGTTTGGGAGAGAGAAATGAAAGAGGTTACAGACTTGTAGAATGGGCAAAAGAACAAGAAATGGTGGTAGGAAACACCTGGTTTAAACAACATCCTAGAAGATTATGGACATGGAGGAGTCCAGACAGCAGGATTAAAAACCAGATAGATTACATCCTGATTAGCAAAAGGTTTCGAAATGCGTTAACAGTTGTAAAAACAGTTCCAAATGCAGACTGTTACAGTGATCACAGATTAATTACTGGCACATTGAGGGTTAAGTTAAAGAAAGTCAAGTATACAGCAGGAAACCCTAAATATGACTTGTGCAAATTGAAAACTGACAAAGAAATACAAGATAATTTTAACATAGAAGTAAAGAACAAATTTGATTTATTGTCTGATCTAGAGATCCTATTTCAAGATGTAGATGATCAATGGGAAATGCTGAAGAATTCAATCAGTTGTGCAGCAGCAAAAACTATTCCAAAAGTAAAGAAAGTGGGCCGTAAGACATGGATGACTGAAGAAATTTTGCAACTAATGGAAACAAGAAGACAGAACAAAAATAATCCTGCCAAATATGAAGAAATTCACAGAAAAGTCAGAACCTTATGTAAGGAGGCAAAAGAAACATGGCTTGAGAAAAATTGCAGAGAAATTGAAAAACAACACAACAGTAAAAATGCGAAACTAATGCACAAAAGAATTCAGGAGCTTACCAATCAAAGAACACGTACATCAGCAGGCTGCCTAAAGACAAAAGATGGAAGAGTCATAATAGAAAAAGAACAGATTTTACATGTATGGTCAGATTACGTGAAAAACCTTTATGACGATAACAGAGACGAACAGTATGATGTTCAGAATAATAATGAAGGGCCAACAATTTTGAAGATGGAGGTTCAGAATGCTCTTAATCATATGAAATCTGGCAAGACCCCCGGTCCAGACAGCGTCACAACAGAAATGATTAATGCTTTAGAAGAATATGGAATAGATAAAGTTACCAGTCTGCTTAATACAATATATGATACTGGAAATATACCTCAGGAGTTATGTAATTCTGTATTTATTGCAATCCCAAAGAAATCAGGAGCCTTGGAATGTGATCAACATCGAACAATTAGTATAATGAGTCACATCACGAAGATTTTGCTAAGAATTATCATGCAAAGAGTGAGGAGGAAAATACAACCTGAAATAGGAGAAGAACAATGTGGGTTTGTAGAAGGCAAGGGTACAGTAAATGCTGTGTATATACTGAGAACCGTAATCGAACGTTCTATAGAAGTAAACAAAGATCTACACCTTTGCTTTATTGACTACACAAAGGCTTTTGATAAAGTGAGACATGTCAACATGATAAGGATGCTTGAAGATCTACAAATTGATGGGAAAGACCTTAGACTTGTAAAAAACATATATTGGAAACAACAAGCTGCCATAAGAGTTGATAATGAAGTAAGCCAATATCAGCCTATTAAGAGAGGTGTGAGACAGGGATGTGTAATGTCTCCAGATCTGTTTTCCCTGTACAGTGAAAATATTTTCAGAAATATTGAAGATATGGAAGGAATCAACATTGGGGGACGATGCATCAATAACATTAGATATGCAGATGATACAGTCTTGATTGCAGACAATGAACAGGACCTGCACAATTTAGTAGATGCGGTTGCTACACACAGTGAACAACTAGGGTTAGAATTAAATTGTAAAAATACACAGATTATGGTCGTCACTAGGAAGAACGAAATACCACAATGTAATATACAAGTAAATGGGAATATTCTTCAACAAGTGAATAGGTACAATTATCTCGGAACAGTGAATAACATCTGATGGGAGATGCCTTGAAGAGATTAGAACAAGAATCGCCATGGCAAAAGTAGCCTTTAGCAAGATGAAAAACATACTGACCAATAAAATGATGTCAATTGAAACGAGAAAAAGAGTGTTGAGGTGCTACATAGAACCTGTACTTTTATATGGATGTGAAGCTTGGACAATGAGCAGTCCAGGCTGAAAAACATCTGATGGCTGTAGAAATGTGGTTTCTGAGGAAAATGCAAAGAATACCATGGACAGCCAGAAAGACCAATGAACAAGTCCTTCAAGAAACAAATGAATGATCGTAACTGATCAGAAACATTAGACGTAAACAGTCACAATTTTTTGGGACATGTTATGAGAAGAAATGATTTGGAGAACTTGGTGACAACTGGTAAGATCGAGGGAAACAGACCAAGGGGAAGACCTAGAAACAAGTATCTGGATGGCTTGGCCTTGTGGCATGGTCGAGACAGAAACACGGAACTGATCCACGACTCTGGTGATCGAGTGAGATGGCAGAACATGACCGCCCACGCTTACCGGCATGGCACATGATGGATGGATATATATATATATATATATATAATCCAGGGCCAATTCTTACCAGAACACTGAGAGGGGCGATTACAAGCCTTGGGGTATCCCAGAAGCCTTTGTGCGACGCCCTCTTTCTTCTTAGTTCAATCATCTATTTAATTTGAGACGCGATCTCAGAGTCATATTATTGGCATGTCTAATTATAGGTATGATTTCATATTGTACGATGCAAAACAGTACCAGGCTGTGCAGGTAAATCCGTTTACATGTTTTTACCGCAAAACTAGTTTGAATGATCCAAACATTATGTCACAGGTAGCACAGCTACATGTCGAACAGGTCAAGAGAGACACACCTGCTGCCTTGCAGGTATACCGAGGACAGGCATTCAAAGTCTTAATCAGGCGCACGATGCCACTACATTCTTTGTCCGGCTCTCACCTGAGGGATATGGCTGAACGCCTCTAAGTCAATATCCCCGGATGTGAGAGCCGGGCCGATACTCACCAACTGCAAAATGGAGGTGAGATGCTGAGCCTGCTACATGCTTGGTCCAGACACTCGATTGAAAGCTCTCACCTGAGGGATATAAGGTATCCCCCGATGAGAGGGCCTGGCCGTTACTCGCTCTCTGCTGCATGGACGTAAGGTGCTGAGCTTGCAGTACATGTAGCCTACCTCGCGAGCGTTACTAACGGTGAAAAAGCGTCCCAATCGCACGTAATGGTTACGAAGCATGTCTGTATAAAAAAAAAACTCATTGAGTGAGTATAGACTAAAGTGGAGAGACATCTCATTAAAACGAAATGGATCACTTGGCTAGCGAATCCATTACGTGGAAGTCCGAAGTGAAGAGCTACAGAGTGGATGTCGTCTGAAGACTAAGGTAGAAAAAAAAGTCTCATTGACATGAAATGGAACGCTTGGCTAGCGAATCCATTAGGTGGAAGTCCAAAGCGAAAGCTCACTGAGTAGATGTCGTCTGCACACTGAACGTTCCTGGTCTCAGGCAGGGTAGCGGACTAGGGGCGAACGAAATGCCCAATATATGGAAGTGAGGAACTAAAGCAGCCATGAGCAGGACGTGGCTATTCCTTGGGTGAGCCCAGTCTCAGAGCGCCATATACCGTCTCTGCAATTATGGAAGTCTCCTTGGATGGCGAAAAAAGCTCTTGGACTGCCCCTGCCTTCCCTTGATGGCTGACCGTAAAGTCTTTGACCATTCTAACTTGACAAGCAGAGATGTAGACGACACCACAGCAGTAAGAGTCGAATGTTCCACGAAACCACGGGAAGGCAAACCCGTTTACCAAACGCCCGTTGAAGTCGGATGTGCCGGCGTAAGGGCGCTAATAAAACAGGCACAACGCAAAAACGTAATGTCCGTCTTGCCCGGAACAGTTCTGACTATCTGGTCTTCCGAACGTCCTTCGTGTCTGGAGCAGCTCTGACTATCTAGTCTTCCGAATATCTTTCGTGCCCGGAACAGCTCTGTCTATTGTGTCTTCTGGTCACAGCGACCAGCACATGTCCGAATCTAAAGCTCGCTTAGTCGCCGTCTGTAGACCGACCGTTCCTAGTTTGTGCGGGGAGCGGCCCGTAGCGATCGAAATGACCAATACATTGAAGTGAGGAATTAAAGCAGCCATGTGCCGCATGTGGCGATTCCTTTGGTGAGCCTAGTACCAGAGCAGTATGTGTCAGCTCTGCAAATATGGAAGCGTCCCTGGATGGCGGATAATGCCCATGGACTGCCCCTGCCTTCCCCTAGGGCTGACCGTGAAGTCGTAGACCGTTCTAACTTGACTATCTGAGATGTGGACGGCACCACAAAATTGAAAGTCCAACCGGAATGCTAACCTTGTTAAAAAACGCACGCAAAAGTCGGATGTGTTGGCCTAAGCGTTTTGGCCCAAGGGTGCATAAAGACATACCGCAATTATGTCTGGAAAAAAACACACACTCCGGATGAACGCAAAAGAAGAAGAAGACGAACTAATGGAGGAATATGTGCATGTGATATAGGCAAAGCCGAAAATCGGACATCGACATATATGTGACATAGACAAAGCGGGAGTGCGGACATTAACGTGTAAGTGACATAGACAAAGCCGGAGACACGATACTGACTGATTGATTGGTTGATGTAGGAACCACCATCACAGCATTCGGGGCATTCCCATAAGCGCTTCGTCCTCATCCTCAGCAACCAGTGAAACGTTTCAACACCAATAGTACCAGTAGCAATTTGATTATATGTCCGTCTCGCCTTTCCACTGAACGTCGATAGTCGGCCAGATCCCCAAGTCACTCCTCGCTGTCTCATTCTTGCCAGACTATGGTGATCCATTTGCTCCTCCGAGGTGTACACGTGCTCCAACAAGGCCGCAACTACGTCTGTCTTGTCATGCATCAATACTTCACCAAGTTTTGCAGAGCCAGCCAATCTGTCCGTCTGTTCATTCCCCAGCACACCGGCATGCCCCGGAGAAAAGATCCATGCGATGCTTATCACCCGTGACCTCCGAAGCGAAACAAGCCACTCTGCACGAAGCTTGCCTGCCCACACCTTCCCCAGCATGCTTTCTGAGCCAGTTACAGTCACGATGTGTGTTGTGTGTGTGTGTGTGTGTGTGTGTGTGTGTATCGTATTCTCCATCCAGGGGAAAGCTGCAGTGACCGCCTCCCCTCCATTCTTAAGTTAGAAATTGTGGTATCATATGCCAGGCTCTCCAGCACCAAACGTCGACCATTAGCTTTTGCTAAGAACCCCCGAGGCACTTCTCCTCCATCTCAACACCGACCCATCTGTGCAGATAATAACATTACCCGAGCGAGCATTATATTGAATTAGTTGCTGGATTTCCACTTCCATGGCCCCTGCTGGCCAGTCCCTGCACTCCCGGCTCAGTGTGATTATAAATCTGCACAAATCTGACTGCTCCGCTGGCACTCTGACCCACTCCTCTCCACGCCTAATGTTCTCCAAGGGGCACACCTGTCTGATCGTATCCTCCGCCTAAGCCATCCATAATTTCCCTCTTATCAGTCGCTGACCCTTAACTACGTCCAGCACCTCGTGCAACGGGTGATCTGTGTCTGCTAGCTACTCTGAGATATGCCCTCGCCTGCATCACCTTGAGCCTACCAGCAACAGTCGGCAGACCAAGGATGTAACGCATACACACTACTAGGGTGTCTCTGGTGCATCTCCAGAATGACCCTCATAGCTTCGTTCTATATGCGCTCTAAGTTACCGAGCTGACCCTTTGAGACAGTGAGCAGTCCTAGTCCATAATCAATCACTGAGAGGATCAAGTGCTGATATAGTGTGAAAGCATTCTCTGCTCTGTGTCCATTGCAGCCATAGTTTTAAGTGCATTGAGTCCCTTTTGAGATCTGGTCACAACCGTCTCCACATGGTCCTTGAAGGACAGGCTCCTGTCAAATGTGATTCCCAGATACTTCGGTTTGTTCTCTCTGTTGACGTTTGTATCATCTATCACAAGGCTGGGACATCAGCTCTCACAATACTGTTGTCCAGAGAGCACCACAAAGCAGCCGCATTTTCCGGGTGGATGACAGCACTCATATCAGTGCACCAGTCAATCACATTTGTCTACTGTCGTCCTGTAAGCTCCTGGGCTGTTTGCTGCCCTATCTCTGCCATTGCCTATATGCAAGAATATCATCTGCAAATGTTAGTATCCTTCCAACCACTGGTGCTTCTATGCTTTGCAATCTTGCTCGTATACACGTTAAAGAGCACCGGTGAGATTGCAGATCCCTGTGGCAGTCCCGGGGTTAAAATATGTGGCTCTGAGGTCCATGCATCCTAGATGGAGAGCAACCCGACGAGAATGCAGGGCGGCTGCTATCCAGTTCACCAACAAGGGATTGACTCCTTCTCCATCAGTGCAGGTCATCAAAATATCATATCGAACTCTATTGTAAGCATCCTCGAGATCAAGCGCTGCCACCATCGTTTCCTGTCTACTCTGGAACCCCTCATAAACATCAAAGGCAAAAGTGGCTGCATTTGACCAGGTATCTTTTCCTGGCCTGTAGCTCCCCAGGCCTCTTGGAAGAAACTTCCCCCTTTCTAAAACCTCTTGCAGCTTGACAGCGACTATCTTCTCTAAAACCTTCCCAAATGTATTTTGAAGGGTGATGATCCAAAAGCCGCTAAGCTTTGAATGATCCTTGAATGATTTTCGGAGAGGGATGAGATAGCTATGCACCCAATCCTGCGGTACTGATGCCGTTCTAATGCTCTGGTTAAAGCGTTCGGTCATCTCCTTCAGGTCTGCATCGCTCAAAGCCTTCATGTGGCCACACCTAACCCCATCTGGCCCTGGTGCCGTGTCGTTTGCCTTTTTCAAAATATGTTTAACATCTTCAACCCGTATGATGTCTTCATATTGCATATTATTCATGGTGCCAGATAATTCCTCTCTAACTACATCCCTGGTGCCCGCATCATTATGATTTGTCTGCTCTAAAAATTTCTGGAGAAACGCCTCCCCTTTCTCTTTGTCTGTTGTCACGCGCACACCATCATATCTATAATTTGTTTCCATTGTCATAGGCCGATCTTTTCTATGCATGTGTGTGCAATTTCCAGAATTTTCGCAGTTTTATCACCACCAATCTCCTTCATGAAACAATCCCATTTTGCGGTTTTGGCCTCTGCAGCACAGCGCTTGAAAACCTCCACCTTGTCTTTCTTGACATTTACCGCTGTGTCCACTTCCTCTTGTGAGCTTCGGGTGTCTGTCGCACTTTCCTTAGCTGCTTCACTGCAGCTCTCTTTGCTTCCAAGCATGGTCTATTTCTGGGGTGCACCATGGGGGATGCAAAAAAGGAGTTTTAACTGTCTTCTTGCAAGCCCCCTGTCTGAGGTGTCCAAGAAGGCTATCAGTCGACTCATACCGGAAGGTCTTGCGCGCTCTCCCAGCCTTAACTTTCCTGGATTTAGAGATCAGGACTGAGCATGGCATGTGATCACTCCCATGGTCTTTCAAAATAGTCCACTTTACATCAAGGACTGATGACGGGGTGGGGGGATGGGGGGGGGGGGGCAAGTGCCAAGTCAATAGCTGTGTCTGCATCGCCAGGCCTCATTACCATTCTAGTCGGCCTACCATTATTTATGCAGACCACATCGGAGTCCACCATGGCATCCGCAAGGGCAATTCCCTGTCAGTTTTCTCCACTACTGTCCCAATATTTGTTCTCGCATTTAAGTCTCCACATATGAGTAGCCTATCATCTGGTAATTCCTCCAATTCCTTAAGCCAGTCCCAGTGTTCCTTTCTGACAAAACAGTCCACTGTGGCATATACATTTATGATGTTCTAACTTAAGCCACCGATCTCCATTTGTATACCCTGGACCTCTATTGCACTGTGATTCCCCTGGCTCAAGTCAAGTACCACATGCTTCACTCCTTCCTTCACCAGCAGACCTTGCCCTTGTCTCCTCTGCCCAGTAGGGTTTATATACTTGGCATACACAGGGCACTGGTATTTGTCTGTATATATTAGCCTCTCCAATACAGGACCTCTCTGCCTGGCACTACCACAATACCAGTATCCCACTCTTACGTGGTTGAAACCTAGTCTCTCCACTTTTCGTCTTGTTTTCCTGGCGCCTGCCCTCCTATTTCTATGCTTTCTTCTCACACCATTTCATCGTCGTCTTCTCCTCCTCACTTTCTCTTCGCTAGCCTCTGAAAGATGTGTCAAGCGCAGAGCACGTGCTCCTTAGCTTCGGCGACGATTCCCGTGTTTAATTAATTCCATAAGCAAAGTTTGGATATTGCAGGAAATAACCGGTCGCCCTAGCATTGCCTTCTTGCTAGGGAAGAGGCAGGGGATGTCCCTCAGGGGTCCAAACCCTGGTGCAGCCCAGACGTCCAACGTTCATGACCAGTTTACCCATGGCCAATCCAGTTCCCCAGTACGCTGGTCCACCTTGAACTTGGGGGTTTATATTTGGAGTTTTCCGTCTCCTAGATAGACTGCTGTCCAAAGCTAACGAGTTCCGCCTACCCGGGGTAGGGGTTTGAGTGCCCCTGACTCGCTTGGCAGGCACATCTCCGAGCATATGAGGTATTTATAGTCAGCATAGTCATAGCCGAAGACAAAACATTCACTTACATTTGACATTGACAAAGTCAGAAAATGAAACTCTTACGGCACTGGAGACTAATATTTTCGATTGAATGCTTTAATTAAATGTAGGGCCGTAGTAGGTAACTAGCTTCCCTGCCGATCTGTGGTTCGAATCTTCTTTGAGGCGCGTATTCTGTTTCCTCACTGATCGGAGCTTCCAGAGCGTCACAGTTTATAACAGATTCCAGAACATTTTCTGGGAAGTAAACGCTGTCGATGATTTATTGATAGTATCGTTCATCGAATTCTCACCAGTCTAATATATAATATATGCCTTCATCGACCTCACAAAGGCATTTGATTTGGTCAGTCGTGAAGGTCTATTCAAGGCACTAAAGAAGATTGGCTGCCCACCAACTCTTCTGTCCATTGTGGAATCGTTCCACACAGGCATGAAGGGTATAATCAAGTTTGATGGTGCAACTTCTGAAGAATTTGAAATCAAGAGTGGAGTTAAGCAAGGTTGTGTACTAGCTCCCACTCTCTTTGGAATATACTTTTCACTTCTACTGAAATATGCCTTTCGTGATCAGGATAGTGGTATATACATTCACTCACGCTCAGATGGCGGAATTTACAATGCTCAGAGATTGAAGGCCAAGACCAAAATTAGGAGGGTACTTACTGATCAGAGAGTTGCTTTTTGCAGATGATGATACAATTACGACCCACTCTGAGGAAGAATTGCAATGTCTACTATCTGCATTCTCCAATGCTTGTTCTGAATTTGGTTTAACAATTAGCAAAAAGAAGACACAGATTATGTCACAAGGTGCACATGGGGTACCATCAATCTTTATTAACGACGCCGAACTAGAGATGGTAGACCATTTTACATATCTAGGATCAGTGGTAAATAGCAAATTATCCCTAGATCAGGAAATCAACATCCGGATTGGTAAGGCAGCAACAACAATGAACATGTTAACAAAAAGAGTCTGGGAGAACAGGAAGCTTACTGCAAAAATAAAAGTCCTTGTCTATCAAGCCTGTGTCCTTAGTACTCTTCTTTATGGTAGTGAAACATGGACAACTTACTCACACCAAGAGAAACATTTAAACAGCTTTCACATGCGGTGTCTGCGAAGAATTCTTGGTATTAAGTGGCAAGACAAAATCACAAATATTGAAGTATTGGAAAGATCAAGTTGTGTGATGGTTTGTTCCATGCTCAGTCTTCGTAGACTTAGATGGATAGGACATCTTAGGAGGATAGATGATGATAGAATACCAAAGGACATCTTTTTTGGTGATTTACAGATGGGTAAGAGATCTCAGGGTCGGCCTCTACTACGATACAAAGATGTGTGTAAGCGGGACATGATTGATACAGGCATTGATAATGCACATTTAGAGCAAGTCGCCGCTGAACGTGTTGCATGGAGGGCAAACATCAGAAATGGAATAAAGACAAAGGAGAAAATTATTGCAGATAAGTCACACACCGAGCGTTTGAGACGTAAGATGGTGCATGATGGTGGAAATGACCACGTGTTCACATGCACCCACTGTGAACGGACATTTACAGCGCAAATTGGCCTTATCAGTCACATGCGCTACCGCCATAGGTAAAAGTTATTATGCCTTTTTAAAGCAGAAACTATGGTCTGTCAAGACGGCAAGGTGCCAATGGATGATATAGCCAAATACGTTTACAAACACAATCAATGGTAGACCCTTAGACAATTTCACAATCCAGCAATGTAGAGTTCGGGGTCAGCTTTGGCAGCAGATTGTTTAGCGTTGTTTTTCTCAATGGTATAAGCGTTGGCTGTTCGAAAGCAATGGCAAACTACTGAACGCAAAATACTTGCAAAATCACAAACAGCCAATAAATGCTGGGGTTGACTGCTGCGTCCTGTAAATGACACGCAACTCACTCTTATTATATAACACACAACAAAAACTGACATAAATAGTTAAATCTTAAAATAAAAATACGAAATGTCGTCTTTAAGAGTTGAAAGCATTTCGTGGTAGACAAGCTTGTTGAGTGTTTTACTCTAGAAAGAGTTCACAATGACGGTCACAGTTTCCGTTTGTGATCTCGAACTCTCTCTAGATTTAACGTCGGCATCTCCACACAGGTGACCAATATGGCGGATACAGCGCAAGTGAACACGAGGGCGGCCGTCCCATATACAACCTGGTGTGATAAATAGAATGCAGTTGTTATATTGTTCAATATTCTTGCAAAGATTATTTATAAATTTAGTCTGGGGGGTAGTCTATGTGAATATAATATGAGAGTGTTAGAATATGATACGTGACAATGTTAGTGTATGATAATATGAGAACGTGACAATGTGGGACAGATACTATGAGACGTGACAATGTTAGTATGTGAGAATATAAGAACGTGACATTGTTAGTATGTGAGAATATGAGACGTGACATTGTTAGTATGTGAGAATATGAGACATGACATTGTTAGTATGTGAGAATATGAGACGTGACATTGTTAGTATGTGCGAATATGAGAACGTGACAATGTGAGTGTGTGAGAATATGAGAACGTGACATTGTTAGTATGTGAGAATATGAGAACGTGACATTGTTAGTATGTGAGAATATGAGACGTGACATTGTTAGTATGTGCGAATATGAGAACGTGACAATGTGAGTGTGTGTGAGAATATGAGAACGTGACATTGTTAGTATGTGCGAATATGAGAACGTGACAATGTGAGTGTGTGAGAATATGAGAACGTGACATTGTTAGCATGTGAGAATATGAGAACGTGACATTGTTAGTATGTGAGAATATGAGACGTGACATTGTTAGCATGTGAGAATATGAGAACGTGACATTGTTAGTATGTGAGAATATGAGACGTGACATTGTTAGTATGTGCGAATATGAGAACGTGACAATGTGAGTGTGTGAGAATATGAGAACGTGACATTGTTAGTATGTGAGAATATGAGAATGTGACAATGTGAGTGTGTGAGAATATGAGAACGTGACATTGTTAGTATGTGAGAATATGAGAACGTGACAATGTGAGTGTGTGAGAATATGAGAACGTGACATTGTTAGTATGTGCGAGTATGAGAACGTGACAATGTGAGTGTGTGAGAATATGAGAACGTGACATTGTTAGTATGTGAGAATATGAGAACGTGACATTGCTAGTATGTGAGAATATGAGACGTGACATTGTTAGTATGTGAGAATATGAGAACGTGACATTGTTAGTATGTGAGAATATGAGACGTGACATTGTTAGTATGTGCGAATATGAGAACGTGACAATGTGAGTGTGTGAGAATAAATATGAGAACGTGACATTGTTAGTATGTGAGAATATGAGAATGTGACAATGTGAGTGTGTGAGAATATGAGAACGTGACATTGTTAGTATGTGAGACTATGAGCGTGACATTGTTAGTATGTGAAAATATGAGACGTGACATTGTTAGTATGTGAGAATATAAGACGTGACAATGTGAAGTGTGAAAATATGAGACGCCACAATGTTAAAGTCTGAGAATATAAAACGTGGCAATGTAAGTGTGAGCATATGTGAACTTGAGAATATGAAAACTTGACAATTGATAACGTCAGATTATAAGAACGTAAAATGTGTGAACGTGAGAATATTAAAAAGTGACAATGTGAGAAGGTGAGGTTATGAGAATGTGACAGTGTAAGTACGTGGGGAATATGAGAACATAGCATTGTGAGAATGTGAGAATATGAAAACGTGACAATGTGAGAACGTGAGATTATTTGAACGTGACAATGTGAGAATATGAGAACTTGAATATGTGAGAATGTAAGAATATGAGATCGTGACAATGTAAGAGTGTGAGAGCGAGAATTAACCGTTACTGTGGCAAGCCACTTTAAATTCAACTGTTTCTGTCTCAAAGAGTTTACTTTATAAATGATCACTTTCATGGCATACCGATACCTATATAGCTGGTTCAGTCTCCAACTATAGATCACACAAGGAGAATCTCACTACAGTGCATGAACTTCGTAACTGGCGAGGCACTAGCTGTAAGTATAATACTATAACAACACGTGCATATATATTCCTTTGTGGATAGAATGTCTGTTTGTACAATTCCACTCGCTGCGGTAATGTTTAACCAAGGGATATATGGTTATCATATGCTAGAGTTATTTTGTTATACCTTTGTCTTTTCCCTAGAATGTTTGGAGCCAGCTGTTGTGACCCACTGTCAGGTGTGTTTAATTTATATTCCATCTCATTTCTGGTGTGGAACAGACGGACAATATCGTTAGGGAAATTCAGATCATCAAGGTGCTTTGTCTGAGTGCTTTTCTGGTGATGGGTTTTTATTGTCTTCATCATTCATTCATCACGTATAATATTATATTCATTTCTGAATTTTTACATTTCCTCAAAGCATTGTCTGCGTCATTATAACATTCCTCTTTACTATCTTCATTGCTTCCTCCTGTTAAGGCATATGTTTGAATGACGTGTATGTTAAAATGTCTGCCAATTACTTTTACCAATATAACTCTGTCTGAGACTGCCCAATATAGTTTAACAGGTTTAGATGTTTTGTAGATCCAGCTGTCAAAATTAGTCAGTTTTGTACAGTAGGTTCAAGATAATTGCTACGTCTCTTTGCCTTTCTTCTACCCTTGGAATAAATAATCTTAAAATTCCCTTCTGTCTTAATCCCTGTTCCTTTCAATTTCGTCTAACACATTCCTAATATATTAATATTCTCTCTTCCCATAATCTGGTTTGATGTATCAAATATTCCGTCTTTGCTTAAAGTGCGAACATTCCATGTTGCTAATTTCAGTGTTGCTGGTTTTTTCTCACGACATTCTGTGATTTGACGAATAATTATAAACTAGGCATCTTTAAAGAAGGTAGTTTGCCGTTGCTTTCCTTCCTGGCAGTGATCATCCTGGCCAGAGACCGTAGCCATTATTTGGTTAAAGAGATCTTCTCCCTACCTTCGCGAAACGTGAGACCATAACCAACAACTATCTGTCGGCTGCCCTAAAATTAGCATCCATCACCTGCCTTCCGTGGTTTCAAATGAAAAACATGCGAAATCGGATACGAAAAAACAGCCCATCCTCCACTGAAAAACACACAACTGTTTCATCAAGGGGAAAAACACCAATATGCCGTCGCCATTTTACTGGAAGTCTTTCGTCATCTATTCAATATTTACTAAACATAATAAACGTGTCAAAAGGCACGCTTGTCGCATCTGTTCGTACTTAGAACGTATCCACTTTTTTTGTTCTCCTAGAAAGAACTCAAGTCTTAATAATTTCCACATTCGAACAATACTCGTGACTATGAGTTTTACGTATTTCAGCCAAAGTAATATTCATTTATTCACTTTAAATGATATATACCTTGAAAGTATGCACATGCCTAGATGCAGCGAAAGATGCCAGACAATAAATAGTCCAGAATGTTTGTGGCTTCTGTCATTAAATTCACTAAGGGAATACAATGGTTTGAATCTTTATATTTTAACTTTATTAAGCGAATTATTTTCTGAGGAATCCCATAATGATTCCTCAGTCTGTGAACAGTTCTTGTCTCGACCATGCCACATTTCCACTACCATCAGATGTTTTTCATCTTGTCTGCTCATTGTCCACATTTCACATTCATACAGAAGTACAGGCTCTATGTTGTACTTCAACACTCTTTGTCTCATTGCAACTACCATCTTTTTATTGGTCAGTATGCTTTCCATCTTGCAAAAGGCTACCTTCACCAAAGCGATTATTGTTCTAATCTCTTCAAGACATCTCCCATCAGATGTTATGACTGTTTCGAGATAGTTGTACCAAATCACTTGCTCAAGAATTCCAATTTAGCCACATATTATATTCTGGTATAATGGATTATCAGCTATATGACTGTTCATCCGTCAATCTGTATGATTTTTGTGCCTAAACGACCGTGTTTCTCAGAAAATAATACAGGGAATTATATTAAGTTTAGCTTCAAAAGATGCACTAAGGCCTATTTTAGGGGGAGGGGAAGGGAATGTCTTTTTTTTTTAAAGATACAAAAACATACATTTATTAATGTACAACATTCTACAATTATTCAAATACAGTCATGCCATCTTTTTCTGGAACATCGTCTTAACTCCCCAAATCCAGAATTCCGTCTGATAAATTGTCGCTTGAGAACCTAGGCCCATAAACACTGTCTTTTCATCCATGGAAATAATGTTGGAGAGTTGGTATTTAGAAAAGTCGATTCAGGGATGTACAAGGGACACCCCAATAGTGAGTATGCGATATATCCTGGCGTTGCCGACCACTGCGGACAGACACAAGGTGTTGCAGGCAAGGTCATATCTCAAGGTAGCTGTGGACAAGGAACACCTCCTGCTTGATTCCCTCGATGCAGTCAAAGGTCACAGGTTGCTAAGAGGAAGATCATGGGAGGCTCAGACAGAAGATACCACCAGAGAAGTGTGGACACTTGAAAAGATTGGCAGAGGCAATGGGAGAGTTAGAGTGCCGAATATAAATTCAGACTTATGTGGGGTTATAATCACAATCTAGTAAAATCTAGAGCAGCTTTAACCCCTACTTTAGTCCTGATTTCTTCATTTCTGATCTTATCTCTTCTTGATACGTTGAGTATTCTTCTCAGAAACCTCATTTCTGTTGTTGTGATTTTTCTTTTCTCTTTTTCTGTCATTGTCCAGGTTTGGCATTGGTAGCAGAGAGTTGGTAGGAAGATTGTGTTGTAAAGTGCTTTCTTAGTAGTTATTGATACATGTTTGTTCTTTAGTATTGGTGCCATTTGTCCAATGAGTTGATTTGCCTTATTGCACCTATTTTCGATCTCGTCTTCTGATCTGCCATTTGATGATATTATACTTCCTAGGTACTTGAAGCTCTTTACTTGTTTCAAGGGATGTTCGTTTAGGTGAATTGTTGCTGTTTGTTCTTCTTTAGTTATAGTCATTACCTCTGTTTTGCTTGTGCTAATTTTCATGTTATGTTCCTTACACATTTCGTTTAGACTATTCATGTGGTCTTGTAATTCAGCTTCTGATTTTGCTATTAGTGCTTGGTCGTCCGCAAACAGGAGTTCTCTAATGGTTAGATTTGCAGATGGTTCTTCTTCTGTGTTCTCGTCATGCGGTATTCTTGCTGTCTCTGCTTGGCTGGTTTCTTTACATATGTTGTCTATATATGTTATGAACAAGAGAGGGGACAGGACACAACCTTGTCGTACTCCAGATCTTATGGTGAAGGGTTCTGAGTGTTCTCCAGTTGCTCTCACTATGCATTCACTGTTGTTGTATAAACTTCTGCATAGGTTTGTTAGATGTGTACTCACTCCATATTGTTTAAGGATTTCCCACAGCTTGTTTCTATCTATGGACCGTGAATGTAGGGATTGGTCAGCAATTAATTCATGACTACTGTCGTCCTGACGTTGTGATTATCTATACCGATGGCTTGTGTTAAGAGGCAAACAAGTGCTTGGGGATTCATAGTAAATGGAAATGGCCGGTGTCTAATATAGGAGAGCTTGGCATATCACACCACAACCTCAAGTCTGAGAATGGAGGTGGGGGAGATTACTGCAGCTTTCCGTCGGTTCCAAAATAAACTGTATACGCATGTTGTGATTGTTATTGATTGACAAAGCATGCTGGCAAAGGTGAAGACTGGCATGCTTCGTGCAGAATGGCATGCATCGATTTAAAGGTCGTGGGTTGTGAGCATTTGCTGGGTATTTTCTCGAGGACTTTCTGGTGTGGTTGGAAATGAACAGGCCGACAGATTGGCTGGTGCCGCGTTTTTAAGGGGTAATTTTATGCAGGCTAAGGGAAATGTGGTAAAGGCCCTCTGGAAGAATGTGATTAATGCAGAACACGAGATAGACTATCATGGTCTAGAGAGAATGCAGCACCAAGGGGTGGTCACAGGATCTGGTAAACAGTCGTCACTCAGAAGTAAAGCGAGGCGGATATATATTCAGATTGCAACTCTTCGCTGGCTGTTGAAGGTGAAGATTGAGCGCTTATGGGAATGCCCCGAGTCCAGTGATATCGGTTCTTGACTCAACTCAACTCTAAAGTCGATTCTGTCAACAAAATACTTGAATGTAGGTGCACGTTTAATGTCTTAACTGTAGCTGACGATCTTAAATCCGGCGTATGTTAGAGCTAGATCTTATATTAAAAGCATCCCGAAAAATCGTGCGAGGGCTTAATTTAAGATTAGGTCTTAATTTCTGGGAGACTCGGTATGTCAAGAATTGCCTGTGCAACTGTTGTAAACTACACTTTTACTCGATGTTCAGCATTAAAAGAAAGCAGAAATAAAAACGCATGTGATAACTTACCACAGACATAATGTTTAAATAAGGCGGCTGCTCCAAGTTCTCTAGTATGATCGCCAGGATTGACATGTGGATTAGGTAGCCAGTGTAGGTCAAGCGACCCAGAACTGTAAATGGTGACCAGGACAGGAAAACGTTGACCGGTCCTGAAAAATAAGTAATGTATAGTATTTTATATAACTACTTCTGCATGAGGTATATTATTTTACACAATTTACTGCTTCTGTATGGGGTATACCATCTTAGAAAATTTACTGCTTCTGTGTGAGGTATGTTATTTTATATAATTCACTGCTTCAATGTTAAAGTATACTTCTTCTTCATTTCGTTCATCCGGAGTATTTTTTCAGATGTGATTGCGGTGTGTCTGTTATGCACCCTTGGGCCGTAACCCGTAGGCCAACACATCGACTTTAGCGTGCTTTTTTGACCAGGTAGCATTCCTGGGAGACTCTCACTTTTGTGGTGCCATCTTCAACCATGCTGGCCAAGGTTGAACGGTCGAGGACAACGGTCATCCCTCAAAGGAAGGCAGGGACAGTCCATAGCATTTTCCGCCATCCAAGGTTGCTTCCATAGTTGCAGGGCCGACACATAACGCCCTGGATCTGGGCTCACCGAGGGAGATCGTCACGTCCTGCTCATGGCTGCTTTAAATCCTCACTTCAATATATTGGTCATTTCGTTTCCCCGGGTCATTCCCGCACAAACCAGATAGGTTTGCAGACGGCATCCACTCAGCGAGTTTTCGGACATGTGCTTGTCGTTGCGCCCATCAGAGCTTTTCCAGGCACAACAGACATTCGGAGAACTACCCAGTCAGAGCTGTTCCGAACAAGAGCGGCATTCGGAAACTAGGTAGTCAGAGCTGTTCCTAGCACGAGAGACAGTTCGGACGAGACAATTCACTCGGACGTAATTGCGTAGTGTCAATTTTTAGTTTGCCACCCGTAGGACGACACTTCCGACTTCAGCGGGCATTTTTTAATGAGGTTAGCCTTCCTCTGGTTTCGAGGCACGTTGGACTGTTGTGATGTCGCTAACATCTCAGCTGGTCAAGATAGAACGATGAACGACATCGTGGTCGGCCCTCAAGGGAAGGCAGGGGCAGACCATGAGCATTCCCTCGCTATCCAAGGAGGCTTCCATAATTGCAGAGCCGGCACATATTGCTCTGTTACTGGGCTCACCCGAGGAGTTGCCACGTCCTGCTCATGGCTGCTTTAGTTCCTCACTTCCATGTGTTGGGCAACTCGTTTGCCACTGATCGCTCAAGCACACACCAGGGACGGTCAGACTGCAAGCGACACCCACTCTGTAAGCTTTTGCTTTTGACTTCGGACCACGCAATAGGTTCGCTCGCCGTGCGTTCCATTTTGCGTCATTGAGACGTTCTTCCACTTTTGTCTACACTCTCTATGAGTTAGATACAGTTTTCGCAGCCATTTTCTTCGACTGGGGCACTTTTTTACTTTTCTCGCTCTCGAGGTAGGCTACTTGTGCTGCCGGCTCAGCACCTTACCTTCGTGCTGCGGTGAACGAGAAACGGCCTGGCCCTCTCATATGGGAATCTCTCATATCCCCCAGCTGAGAGCCTTCGAACTTCTATCAGACCTGAGCATGTAGCTTGCTCAGTATCACGCCTTTATTTTTCGAAAGGTGGCTATCGGCCCGGCTCTCAGGTCCGAGGGTTTGTGGCTTAGAGGCGTTCAGCCACAGCCCTCGACAGGGAGCCTTTAGTGTTTTGTCCGGACCAAGAACTTCTGCCTTCGTGCGCCTGATTTAAATTTTAGACTGCTATCCTCAGTCTCACCTGCAGAGCAGCAGGTTGTGTCTCTCTTAGTCTGGTCCCTATCCCATAAGCTGTCCGATATGTAGTTTTTCATCTATCAGCAAGCAAATGGGGTCGATGGGACACGCAAGCTCCCTCACCACGTCAAGGTGGAGACACATCGGGGGAGCCATCGACATTTTGATAGGGCAGACATTTGAAAGATGCGTCGAAGGCACGTAAGGCCATGCGATCAGCACAAAGTTATCCAGAGTCACCAGTGGGAACGCCGCGCCCCGCGAAGGGCAACGACGATTGGTTTTGAACTAATAAAAGCGCTCTTTCCGCGAGGGTCGGAGCTTGGTAAGCATGTATTAGCTCTAGAATTGCCACAGTTATCCAAGTAGGATCGTGTCATCTACGGAACCTCGACTGATTTAATGAGCCATTCGCGGTTTCACCGTGAGACAGTGTGAACTTAGACGTGCATGGCTTAATCTTTGAGACAAGCATATGACTACTGGCAGGATCAACCAGATATCTATCGGACAGACGGACTATTCACGCACACGCAAGGCAAGAGTAGCATCGCTAAAGCGCGCCCTCCCGGTACAAGGTGATACATGCTAAACCACTGGACGCCTACCGACGAGCTTTCAAGCTACGCCGGCAGGACTAACCGAAAAAAAGCTATACCAGCTTACTGACTGCAGGACCACTACTCATCGAGAGAGAGTGGGCGCTTATCGAGACTTTGTCGAACGGTCGTACAAATTTTGCTCTTTTGCCCGCTCAAACCACGAACCTGGCTGCACGATGCGGTTACATTCTTGAAACGCCTGCCTCGCTAACTCACGTTGGCTGGGAAGATCCCATTTTGGTGCACCTCACACAGCCATCCGAGACAACGAACGCTAGACGCGAAAGTATACTATTTTGTATAATTTACTGCTTCTATGCGAGATATACTATTTCATATAATTTACTGCTTCTATGTGAGGTATACTATTTTATATAATTTACTGCTTCTGTGTGAGGTATACTATTTTATATAGCGTACTGACTGCACTTTGTGATGCATAGTATTTAGTATAATTTACTGCTTCTGTGTGGGGTATAGTATTTAATATAATTTACTGCTTCTGTGTGGGGTATAGTATTTTATATAATTTACTGCTTCTGTGTGGGGTATAGTATTTTATATAATTGGCTGCTTCTGTGTAGTGTATATTATCTTATATAATATACTGAGTGCGCTGTATAAAGTATACTATGTTATATAATTTGCTCCTTCTGTGTGATGTATAGTTTTTGATATAATTTATTGTTTCTGTGTAAGGTATAGTATTGTCTATAATGTAAAGCTTATTTTATATAATGTACAGCTGTGTGTGATATATCGTGTTTTATATAATGTACAGCTGTGTGTGATATATCGTGTTTTATATAATGTACAGCTGTGTGTGACATATAGTATTTTATATAATGTACAGCTCTGTGTGATATATGGTATTTTATATAATGTACAACTCTGTGTGATATATGGTATTTTATACAATGCACAGCTCTGTGTGATGTATGGTATTTTATATAATGTACAGCTCTGTGTGATATATCGTATTTTACATAATGTACAGCAGTGTGTGACATATAGCATTTTATATAATGTGCAGCTGTGTGTGATATATAGTATTTTATATAATGTAAAGCTGTGTGTGATATATCGTGTTTTATATAATATACAGCTGTGTGTTATAAATGGTATTTTATATAATGTACAGCTGTGTGTGATATATGGTATTTTATATAATGTACAGCTGTGTGTGATATATAGTATTTTATATAATGTACAGCTGTGTGTGATATATAGTATTTTATATAATGTACAGCTGTGTGTGATATATAGTATTTTATATAATGTACAGCTGTGTGTGATATATAGTATTTTATATAATGTACAGCTGTGTGTGATATATAGTATTTTATATAATGTACAACTGTGTGTCATATATAGTATTTTATATAATGTACATCTGTGTGTGATATATAGTATTTTATATAATGTACAGCTGTATGTGATATATAGTATCTTATATAATGTACAGCTGTATGTGATATATAGTATTTTATATAATGTACAGCTGTGTGTGATATATAGTATTTTATACAATGTACAGCTGTGTGTGATATATAGTATTTTATATAATGTACAGCTGTGTGTGATATATAGTATTTTATATAATGTACAGCTGTGTGTGATATATAGTATTTTATATAATGTACAGCTGTGTGTGATATATAGTAGTTTATATAATGTACAGCTGTGTGTGATATATAGTATTTTATATAATGTACAGCTGTGTGTGATATATAGTATTTTATATAATGTACAGCTGTATGTGATATATAGTATTTTATACAATGTACAGCTGTGTGTGATATATAGTATTTTATATAATGTACAGCTATATGTGATATATAGTATTTTATACAATGTACAGCTGTGTGTAATATATAGTATTTTACATAATGTACAGCTGTATGTGATATATAGTATTTTATATAATGTACAGCTGTGTGTGATATATCGTGTTTTATATAATGTACATCTGTGTGTGATATATAGTATTTTATATAATGTACAGCTGTGTGTGATATATAGTATTTTAAATAATGTACAGCTGTGTGTGATATATCGTGTTTTATATAATGTACAGCTGTATGTGATATATAGTATTTTATATAATGTACAGCTGTGTGTGATATATAGTATTTTATATAATGTACAGCTGTATGTGATATATAGTATTTTATATAATATACAGCTGTATGTGATATATAGTATTCTATATAATGTACAGCTGTGTGTGATATATAATATTTTATATAATGTACAGCAGTATGTGATATATAGTATTTTATACAATGTTCAGCTGTGTGTGATATATAGTATTTTATAAAATGTACAGCTGTGTGTGATAAATAGTATTTTATACAATGTACAGCTGTGTGTGATATAAAATATTTTATATAATCTACAGCTGTGTGTGATATATCGTGTTTTATATAATGTACAGCTGTATGTGATATATATTATTTTATATAATGTACAGCTGTGTGTGATATATAGTATTTTATATAATGTACAGCTGTATGTGAAATATCGTATTTTATATAATATACAGCTGTATGTGATATATAGTATTTTATATAATGTACAGTTAATTGTGATAAATAGTATATTATATAATGTACAGCTGTGTGTGATATATAGTATTTTATATAATGTACAGCTGTATGTGATATATCGTATTTTATATAATGTACAGCTGTGTGTGATATATTGTATTTTATATAATGTACAGCTGTGTATGATATATAATATGTTATATAATGTACAGCTATGTGTGATATATCGTATTTTATATAATGTACAGCTGTGTGTGATATGTAGTATTTTATATAATGTACAGCTGTGTGTGATATATCGTATTTTATATAATGTACAGCTGTGTGTAATATATAGTGTTTTATATAATGTACAGCTGTGTGTGATATATCGTATTTTATATAATGTACAGCTGTGTGTGATATATAGTATTTTATATAATGCACAGCTGTGTGTTATATATAGTATTTTATATAATGTACAGCTCTGTGTGATATATAGTATTTCATATAATGTACAGCTGTGTGTGATATACATTATTTTATATAATGTACAGATGTGTGTGATATATAGTATTTTATATAATGTACAGCTGTGTGTGATATATAGTATTTTATATAATGTACAGCTGTGTGTGATATGTAGTATTTTATATAATGTACAACTGTGTGTGATATATCGTATTTTATATAATGTACAGCTGTGTGTGATATATAGTATTTTGTATAATGTACAGCTGTATGTGATATATAGTATTGTATATAATGTACAGCTGTATGTGATATATCATATTTTATATAATGTACAGCTGTGTGTGATATATAGTGTTTTATATAATGTACAGCTGTGTGTGATATATCGTATTTTATATAATGTACAGCTGTGTGTGATATGTAGTATTTTATATAATGTACAGCTGTGTGTGATATATAGTATTTTATATAATGTACAGCTGTGTGTGATATATAGTATTTTATATAATGTACAGCTGTATGTGATATATAGTATTTTATATAATGTACAGCTGTGTGTGATATATAGTATTTTATATAATGTACAGCTGTGTGTGATATATAGTATTTTATATAATGTACAGATGTGTGTGATATATCGTATTTTATATAATGTACAGCTGTGTGTGATATATAGTATTTTATATAATGTACAGCTCTGTGTGATATATATTATTTTATATAATGTACAGCTGTGTGTGATATATAGTATCTTATATAATGTACATCTGTATGTGATATATATTATTTTATACAATGTACAGCTGTGTGTGATATATAGTATTTTATACAATGTACAGCTGTGGGTGATATATAGTATTTTATATAATGTACAGCTGTGTGATATATAGTATTTTATATAATGTACAGCTGTGTGTGATATATAGTATTTTATATCATGTACAGCTCTGTGTGATATATAGTATTTTATATCATGTACAGCTCTGTGTGATATATAGTATTTTATGTAATGTACAGCTGTGTGTGATATATAGTATTTTATATAATGTACAGCTGTATGTGATATATAGTATTTTATATAATGTACAGCTGTATGTGATATATAGTATTTTATATAATGTACAGCTGTGTGTGATATATAGTATTTTATATAATGTACAGCTGTGTGTGATATATAGTATTTTATATAATGTACAACTGTGTGTCATATATAGTATTTTATATAATGTACATCTGTGTGTGATATATAGTATTTTATATAATGTACAGCTGTATGTGATATATAGTATCTTATATAATGTACAGCTGTATGTGATATATAGTAATTTATATAATGTACAGCTGTGTGTGATATATAGTATTTTATACAATGTACAGCTGTGTGTGATATATAGTATTTTATATAATGTACAGCTGTATGTGATATATATTATTTTATATAATGTACAGCTGTGTGTGATATATAGTATCTTATATAATGTACATCTGTATGTGATATATATTATTTTATACAATGTACAGCTGTGTGTGATATATAGTATTTTATACAATGTACAGCTGTGGGTGATATATAGTATTTTATATAATGTACAGCTGTGTGATATATAGTATTTTATATAATGTACAGCTGTGTGTGATATATAGTATTTTATATAATGTACAGCCGTGTGTGATATATAGTATTTTATATCATGTACAGCTCTGTGTGATATATAGTATTTTATGTAATGTACAGCTGTGTGTGATATATAGTATTTTATATAATGTACAGCTGTGTGTGATATATAGTATTTTATATAATGTACAGCTGTATGTGATATATAGTATTTTATATAATGTACAGCTGTGTGTGATATATAGTATTTTATATAATGTACAGCTGTGTGTGATATATAGTATTTTATATAATGTACAGCTGTGTGTGATATATAGTATTTTATATAATGTACAGATGTGTGTGATATATAGTATTTTATATAATGTACAGCTGTGTGTGATATATCGTATTGTATATAATGTACAGCTGTGTGTGATATATAGTATTTTATATAATGTACAGATGTGTGTGATATATAGTATTTTATATAATGTACAGCTGTGTGTGATATATAGTATTTTATATAATGTACAGCTGTGTGTGATTTATAGTATTTTATATAATGTACAGCTGTGTGTGATATACATTATTTTATATAATGTACAGCTGTGTGTGATATATCGTATTTTATATAATGTACAGATGTGTGTGATATATAGTATTTTATATAATGTACAGCTGTGTGTGATATATAGTATTTTATATAATGTACAGCTGTGTGTGATATGTAGTATTTTATATAATGTACAACTGTGTGTGATATATCGTATTTTATATAATGTACAGCTGTGTGTGATATATCGTATTTTATATAATGTACAGCTGTGTGTGATATATAGTATTTTATATAATGTACAGCTGTGTGTGATATATCGTATTTTATATAATGTACAGCTGTGTGTGATATATAGTATTTTATATAATGTACAGCTGTATGTGATATATATTATTTTATATAATGTACAGCTGTGTGTGATATATAGTATCTTATATAATGTACATCTGTATGTGATATATATTATTTTATACAATGTACAGCTGTGTGTGATATATAGTATTTTATACAATGTACAGCTGTGGGTGATATATAGTATTTTATATAATGTACAGCTGTGTGATATATAGTATTTTATATAATGTACAGCTGTGTGTGATATATAGTATTTTATATAATGTACAGCCGTGTGTGATATATAGTATTTTATATCATGTACAGCTCTGTGTGATATATAGTATTTTATGTAATGTACAGCTGTGTGTGATATATAGTATTTTATATAATGTACAGCTGTATGTGATATATAGTATTTTATATAATGTACAGCTGTATGTGATATATAGTATTTTATATAATGTCTAGCTGTGTGTGATATATCGTGTTTAATATAATGTACAGCTGTATGTGATATATAGTATTTTATATAATATACCGCTGAAAACCTTGACTGGAGAAATCATCACTGATAGGAAACAGCAGATGGATAGATGGGTCGAGCACTATTTAGAGCTTTACTCAAGTGAGACCAAGCTAGCTGATGATGCCCTCAACGCCATAGAGGCCCTGCCAACTCTTGACCACCTGGACACACTTCCCACTATAACAGAAGTTAAGTGTGCTATAAATGAGCTTGCATCTGGCAAGGCTCCAGGTAAGGATGGGATTCCAATAGAGGTAATCAGGAGTCGGCAAGACACACTCGCTCTACAGATCCACCAGCTAATAGAGCTATGCTGGCGAGAAGGACAAGTCCCACAGGATTTCAAAGATTCAAACATCATAACGCTGTACAAGAACAAGGGAGATCGGAGCGACTGTTAACAACTATAGGGGTATCTCACTTCTGTGTATTGTTGGGAAAGTATTTGCCAGAATTGTCTTGCACAGACTTCAATTCCTGGGAGATAAAGCTACCCCGAATCACAGTGCGGCTTCCGTCAGAACCGGTCTACCATTGATATGATATTCTCATTGCGACAGATGCAAGAAAAATGCCGGGAACAAAATCAGCCACTGTTTATTGCCTTCATCGACCTCACAAAGGCATTCGATTTGGTCAGTCGTGAGGGTATGTTCAAAGCACTAAAGAAGATTGGCTTCTGAAGTTGAGCCATCAAACTTGATTATACCCTTCATGCCTGTGTGGAACGATTCCACAATGGACAGAAGAGTTGGTGATATATAGTATTTTATATAATGTACAGCTGTGTGTGACATATAGTATTTTATATAATGTACAGCTGTGTGTGTCCCCCCCCCCCCGGGGGGAATTTATTGTTTCCGGGGGGTGGGGGTTGTAATTAAGATTATTTCAAGATCGCGTTAATACAAGGGCTGATTACTTAATATTGTCTTTCCCTCCATGCTTTATGGTACTGTAGTTCTCGCCCTTCTGAAATTCGTTTTATATCGTAAGTAGACCCGGAAATCACGTTTTATGTAGACGTCTAGACGTGTTCTAGTATGTGTTATTAAACTTAGCTTCCAGTTTTACATATACATTGTAGGGGAGGGGGATTTATTGCGAGAAAATACAAAAGGGAGGGGGGAATGGCGTTCTGAAGATGAGGTGAAGGGGTGCATGGGCTACAAAGGTTGAGAACCACTGGTGTGTAGTATGCCACGGGTAATAATATCGATTGTGGGATGTTGGTTCAATGTTCAGCTAGGTTCCGTGTTCTCTAAACACAATCCTAGCCTGCAGACTACGTGGCGACAGCTTGGACAAGTTGTCTTTATTTCTTAGTCCAGGAAAACAACCCCCCTTCCATCTTCCAGTAATATTACAATTGCTGTCACTTAAACACAACAATAACAACAATAACAATGCACGCGTCTCCCATTGGCCCTACCTCCATACCCGGATGTGCACGCGACAATGACCCAACAAACACAGGCTCCCCATACGCTCCGGGACAAGGCATGGTAAAGTGAAGTAGCCAATAAACTGCTGGGATTTTCCGTGCTCAGGTCACCATGGACACCAAACAATACAGCCAATCCGGCTGCTGCAGCTAATATCCAACCAATCACAATAACGGGCTGGAAAATGAAATATTAATATAAAAAGTTATCCTTCAATCATGTATTGGTTTCTTAATAAATATATTTCTTAAAGACACTTTATACAATGCATAGTATTCAATGGAAGCTAAAAAAATAATCGTGCATGTTACATAAAGCCAGTCCAAACATATGGCTGCGAATCCTGGACAATTAGTAAAGAAGCGAAAAAAAAATATCTTGAAGTTGTGGAGATGTGGTTTTAAAGAAGAATGTTAAAAATTCCCTGGGCATCTAAAATAAGCAATCTGGACATTTTCAGAGGCTAAGTCGGAAACACAACTTATCAGAAACATCAGAAAGATGCAGTCTTCATCTTTGGCCACATCTTAAGCAGACAAAAGTTGGAACGTGTGGCTACTGGAAAGTTGTGTGGAAAAAGAGATATAAGGAGACTTCTTCTTCTTCTTCTTCTTCTTCTTCTTCTTCTTCTTCTTCTTCTTCTTCTTCTTCTTCTTCTTCTTCTTCTTCTTCTTCTTCTTCTTCTTCTTCTTCTTCTTCTTCTCCTTCTCCTTCTTCTTCTTCTTCTTCTTCTTCTTCTTCTTCTTCTTCTTCTTCTTCTTCTTCTTCTTCTTCTTCTTCTTCTTCTTCTTCTTCTTCTTCTTCTTCTTCTCCTTCTCCTTCTCCTTCTTCTTCTTCTTCCTCTTCTTCTTCTTCTTCTTCTTCTTCTTCTTCTTCTTCTTCTTCTTCTTCTTCTTCTTCTTCTTCTTCTTCTTCTTCTTCTTCTTCTTCTTCTTCTTCTTCTTCTTCTTCTTCTTCTTCTTCTTCTTTTTCTTCTTCTTCTTTCGTTCGCTTGAAATATGTCTATAACTGCAATGCTGTCTCTTGTATGAATTAACTGTCTTTTTCAGTTCACACAGCGGTCCATGGAGTTTATCTTCCACTGTCATCTCTCTAGGCCAGAAGGTTTGCCTAGATATGTTATATTTTGGGCAGTCTTGGAGTATGTGCTCTGCTGTCTGCGACGCCAATCCACATGTGCACATGGCTGTTTCACCAATCTTGAATTTTGTATACATGTGGTTGCGTAATCTATTGTGCCCTGTTCTGAGGCTAAGAATAATGACTTGTTCTGGTCTATCCATAACGTGGTAGTCATCTTGAGAAGGCTTTGGTGGCTTTCTGACTGATTTGATCATTCTTTTATTTTGGTGGTATGTAACGGGCACACCAGGCTGTTCTTCTTTGGCTCCTTCCTTAGCCAATTGATCAGCTCTGTCGTTTCCGGGTACTCCACAGTGGGATGGTATCCACTGTATGGTGACCTTATGCTGACTGCTAAGTTCAGAAAGTAGTGTCCTTAGTACTGGCAATTTCCCAGACAGGAGCACCTCGAGTACTGATTTTGCATCTGTCAATAGCACCACAGGTTGTGTACCATTGCTGGTATTTAGTGATTTCTCTGTTGCTATCTTGATTGCCTCAATTTCAGCATCGTAGTTATGGCAGTACTTTCCTGTCGGTACTCTAGCTGTGTCCCTAGTACTATTTGGGTATTCTATGTACACTCCCGCTCCTCCATTTCGAACAGCATTTTGTGCTGACCCATCTGTGTAGACTCGGATCCAGAGGTCCTGTGGGTATTCATCATCAAGGAAGCTGAGAGTGGCTGTTCTGCGCTGCACGCTGTTCTGTTCTTCCTTGTCAAATATTCCTCTCACTTTTGTCTGGATTTGTAATGCTTGCTTGCTTGCTTGTGTTCGTTGGCTTGAGCTCCAACGCGAAGTCCTGTATGTCGGATGAAGGCATCCTGTTGTCCAACATCAGTGTGATGTCATACAGGACCTGAGTTTTGCGTGAGTATCCGTTGTCCCATGTCTGGCTTATTGGTGTGCAGACTGGTGGTTCCTCGCCGTACAGGCAGACACTCTCCGACTTCGGAGGAATCGGCGATCCTACTGACTTTAGCCAGGACCCCGAAGGGACCTGTTGCCCAGGACGCTCGACGAGGACGCGTCAATAGGTCTTGGCCAGTATATAACCCGGCCCTGGTGCCTTGGAAACACCTCTGCGTCCCACTGGATTTGTAATGATAGTCTATGCTCATCTGTCCATGGAGTTCGCTCTGGAATAGTTGTTAGGGGGATACCAACTGTGGGCAGATCGGTGGTTTCTCTGCAGAAACGTTTGGCCTGGTGGATAAAACTACTTCTTTTCAACCGCCCCAATAGCTAGGTTTTCAAATCTGTTCTTCATAGGGTGGCCTGGCAAGCTGAGGAACTTTTCTGATTGTATTAGCGTTTTCGTATCTCTGCGCTCACTCAGTGCTTGTGTCCTCCCCATCTTCTCCATGTCCACCATAGGGGTTTATCTCATCCCTCCTGTGGTGACTCTAAGTGCTTGATTTTGTCCAGCTCTTGTAGTGTGGTTTTTGATGCCGAACACCACGCAGTTGACCCGTATTCCAGGTTTGGTCGTATGCTCTGTTGATAAACTTTGCTAAGTATTTTCCCACTGGCTCCCCATGTGGTTCCACTTAGCTTTCTCAGGATGGCTATTTTCCTTCTGGCTTTTGCTACTGCTTTGTAGATGTGCTTTCTCCATGTCAGCCTGCCATCAAATGTTACTCCAAGGTATGTTGGTTCTTTATCTTCTCTTAGGAGTGTTCCATTTATCTGGATGGTCCCTGCTTTTGTTTTGGAGAGAGGGTAAATAGGGTGGTGCTGCACTTGTCAGTGTTTATGCTGACACACCATCTATTTGCCCATGCAGCAAATGTATCTATAGCTGTTTGTAGCAATCTGGTGGCCACTGATGCATATTCATTTGTGCTCCATAGAACCAGGTCATCGGCGTACATTGCCGCTTTAATTCCATGCGGTAGATTAGCAACGAGATCATTGATGAAGATTAGAAAAAGTGTGGGGGACAAGACTCCGCCCTGGGGAACACCATGACGCAGTAGTACTTTCTTGCTCTTTAGTCCGTCTATCTGTACTCGGGCTCTTCTGTTGTGCAAGTATGCTTTCACCCATTTGTACATTCTTCCATTGACTTTGCAGTTTCTCAATTTATTCATCAGACCTTCTTTCCAGACTTTGTCAAAGGCTTTCTTCAAATCTATCCATGCCGCAAGCACCAGCTTCTTCTCTTGGAATGCATCCTCAATTTCTTGAGAGAGGTAGGTTGTCTGATCTTCCGTAGAGTAGCACTACCTAAAGCCAGCCTGCTGTGGCACAAGGATGTTTTTACTTTCAATGTACCACTGCAGTCTGTGATTGATGATGCGCTCCAGTGTTTTGCAGAGACAGCTGGTGAGGCTAATTGGTCTGTAGCTAGAGGCAATGGAACTATCTTTCCCTGATTTTAGGAGGGGTATCATGATTGCTTCTCTCCAGGCTTGTGGAACACTGCCTAAGGTCCAACTATTATTGAAGATCTGCAGCAGCTTTGCTTTGGCCTCTGTTCCTAGGTTCCTGATCATTTCATTGGAGATACCATCAGCTCCTGGTGACTTTCTCATTTTCAGTTTTGATATGGCTAGCTCCAGTTCGCTGATTGTGATGGGTGCCTCCAGAACCTCATGTACTATTTCCTTCTGTCCTGTATGTTGCCGTTTCTCTCGAATCTCTTGTTGTTTCTCTGGACTAATTTTGATATTGTTATCTTGTGCGAATGAGTCCGCAAAATGGTCAGCTGCTTGCTTTCTTGTTAAGATGTTTCCATCTTTATGTAGTGCAATTTTTGAGCTTCTCCCTGCGCCCTCATCGTTAAGTTGTTTTATTAGCTTCCACAATTTCCTTGTGTCTCTTTCAAAGTTCAGAGACTCTGTTTTTTTTTCCTGCCAGCTTCTCCATCTAGCCTGCAGCTTGGCCCTTGGAAATTTGGCTTTTGCATGCTGGAATTTATTGTGGTGCTCTTGGCTGGGTGTGGCCTCTGCTTGCTTTCTACATACTTCCACATCATTATGCAACTGTTCCAGTTCACTACTCAAGTAGGGTTTAAATTGTTTACGGGCTCCTCTTGGTACTGCTTCTCGCGCTGCCTGTAGTATGCATTTCCCAAACTCTTCAACTACTTTATTTATGTCTTTCTCAGTGTTCAGGTTTCAAACCAGTATGCTGGTGTGATTCTTGTACATTGCCCAGTCTGCTTTCTTGTAGTTCCACCTCGAGAGGGTGCTGCTTTCACTTACAAGCTCATTTTCTAAAGTTAGAAAGACTGGCCGATGGTCGCTGCCACCAATTTGTTTCCCAACAATTCGTGTAATGTTCCACTCCAGGTCTGGTGAATGAAAAGCCAGGTCAGGTGTAGTTGTAGAGTGCCATGATCTCGAGTAGAAAATATGTGGGTCGGACGGCTTGTTAACCAAGATGAATCTATTCTCATCCTGCCAGTCTTCCAGTCTCTCTCCTCTCTGGTCCATGTGATCATAGCCCCAATTCTGCGAGTGGCTGTTGAAATCGCCACACACAATCATTTTTTCTGTTAATGGTAGTGCGTCCAGTGCCTGTGGGTTGTCACTTGGACAGTAGTAATTGATCAGATGTAGGTCTGTATAGCCTGTTTTAAGTTTAAGTGTCTGATACTCAGCCCCTTCTATATAGACTTCGATTTGGGAAGCAGTGATGTTATTTTTTACAAGGGTAAGTATCCCACCTTTTCGCCTGTCCGCTGTGATGTCGGTTCCTAAATCAATCAAATCAATCAAATCAAATCAAATTATCCTGTCCTTTCGGTCATATCGGTAACACTGGTAGCCTCTGATTTTGAAGGCTATATTTTCGTTGAGGTGAGTTTCTTGCAAGCAACATATGCTTACTTTTGCTTGGTCCAGGATGTTTTCTAATTCTACTTTTTTTTTTTTTTTTTGCTGACTCCCTCCGCATTCCAGTGCATTATTTTAAGTCTTTGTTTAGTATGGCCAGCCGTTCTATTCTCATGTCCCCTGGCTCCACAGGACATCTGAGAAGGACCTCCAGTAGTTGGGGTTGGACCCTTTCGAGACATAGGGCCCGGCACTGCACCTGCCTGGGGGTCCAAAGCAGGGCGAGCACCATAACTTTTAGCAGCAGTCGACATATTCCATTTTGCGTAATTGCATGGCATCCTGATTTCTGTGGTACGCCTCCTGGCTGGTTGCCTCCGTCTTCAGCACCTTTCCTTTGCTAGAGCAGACTGTGGTCTCACTCGAGTTTAGATGTGTACACACGCACACACGTGTCTGCACATGCATGTATGTGTATACACATCTAGAGCACACTGGTTATTTTCCGGCGCCAAATACTCGCCGTCGCCCCTTCTACTGTTAGTAGAAACAGTTCCGCCACGTGAAGGCCAGGAGTTGGACTTTTGCTGCATAGGTTATGTATTCACGAGCCATTGAGGTATTTAAGCAATGTTGGGCGCTCACCCCAACACTGCGCCCCGGCTACATACAGCAACATTTGGAACCAGACTGCGAGAGAAAATGTTTGACTGTCTGTGCCATGATTCAAAGTACATATTAAGAGCGTTAATATTATAGTAAGAGAGATAACCAAAATAACACTGTAAAACAAATATTGAACCAAGAGTTACCGAGGATAATTGAGTGCAATTTAGTTCGGGCGACAAGTGGATTATACCAAAAGCGGAAAAGAGACACACATGAAAAGTGAGGTGAACACACGCGGCTTAGAAGCCATGAAGCGTTTGATCTCCACTCACGGTTTGGGACTTGGACAAGAAACAACAGATGCGCTTCGCTTAAGTAATATCATTTCTACAGCATGTTTAAGTCCCAGTGAATTAAATCAAGCAGCGGCGAACATCGAACATGGAGCCAAAGATTAGTTGACTGATTGACAACGAGAGATACGAGAATGCCAAACAGGGATAAATTACAGCGATTGCCAGGCGGTCAACATTTGAGTGGCGTGACGTTACACAATCATGCAGAATTGTGACTCCGTGTATGTTGGTATATTTCACATGTGAAGCTGTAAGTAGACATTACATTATTAAAACTGTTACACTAGAACTGACAATATAGTAAGTAGTATTCTAGAATATAATAAATAATAAAACTACATCCAGGACAATCCCCCATGTAATGCCACACACTGGGTGTGGTTTTATTTATTCTTGTGGCTGGCATCTGTAAATACCAACGTATGTCACTCCAAAAATACCGAAGCCACCGAGTAGAATATTGTTTCATTATCATCTTTATTGTGTATACCTTTCCAATCAGCTAGCATGCCACCAAGACGTGCCCTGCTTCCATACATAAACTTTCAGAAGTCTTAGCATTAACAGTCTGTCGGAGGTCGCACTAATAGTACTATACATGGCGTATTTCTCTATTCTTTGGTCTAGTATAACAGTTATAATAATGTAATGTCTACTTATAACTTCACATGCGAAATATACCCACATACACGGAGTCACAATTCTGCGTGGTTGTAAAACGTCACACCACTTAAATGTCGGCCGCCTGGCAATCGCTGTAATTTCTCCCTGTTTGGTATTCTCGAATCTCTCGTTGTCAAATCAGTCAACTATTCTTTAGCTTCATCATTCGATGTTAGCCGCTGCTGGATTTATTTCACTGGGACTTAAAAATGCTTTAGAAATGCTGTTATTTCTTAAGTGCAACACGTCTGTTATTTCTTGTCCAAGTCCTGATCCGTGAGTGGAGACCAAACTCTTCATGGCTTCTAAGCTGCGTGTGTTCACCTCACTTTTCCCGTGTGTCTCTACTTCGCAGGTGGAGTAGTCCACTTGTCGGCCGAACTGAGTTGCACTCAATTACCCGCCGTAACCCTTGGTTTAACTCTTGTTTTACAATGTTATTTTGGTTATCTCCCTTACCGTAGCATTAACTCTCTTCATGTGTACATTGCATCATGGCAGTCTGGTTCCTTGGCACTGATGGGAGTCAACGCACAAACTGGCTTATATATGCCATTGACGATCGCTAGATGTGGAGAAGCATAATCGCCCACGCCACTGGGCACGTCACATGATGTTGATGATAAGGTATAAACCACTAAAAGCATATTTTAATTGTAAATCCGAAAACCTGAAGGAGAAGTTCAAAGAAACTTTTCTCCGTTGTCCTACGGTGTATTCAGTCAGTTGGACTTTAAAGAGGACTGATTTGAAACTGTTAACGTTCACGCGTGCTTGTAAGCAATGGGAAATCCGCACTGGACATATGATGCTAAACCCATAATTCTATTGACCCCTCGGTACTGGGTGGGTGATGTGGTCATTATCACGTCGGTCGTCTTCACTTCTAATGACATCTCCTAGTACCTATTTTAGTCTGGGTCGGGCATGGGGCATAGACCAATTGTAAAACTCCGCCTAGATTCAACCTGAAACCCTTGACAACCCGGACAGAAGGCCAGTGTAAGCCACTAGGCAACCATGGCTTCCATGTGTGTGCTTAAATATAAGTTACAATTGTTAGGTAAGACAACCTACCTAGGAGTAAATAGATAGGACCTAAAACATTAAGTTGTTCGTTCGTCCATCACAAGTGATGAAGACCATTTAATCGTTAATGTCCTGCCGTCTGATGTTCATTATCTTTCTTAGACATACTGTATGGAAGTGGCTGAGGTGGGGAATAGTTCTTTTACAAATTGACTTGGCCTCCCACTCCAAAATAGAGTCAAGTCAATTTTCTGGGAAGTAAAGGGACCCATGTGATATTGACCACATCACATGCCCAGTGCCGATTGGTCTATACAAATATGAAACTAGCATCATATAGCTCACAACGACTCGAGGCTTGAAAAAGGGTTCTAAATTTGATGCTATTCGGCAATCGATGGGTTGTGTTGTCGCATTTACTTCCCAGAAGGCAAATGTTCGTACCTGGTGGGGCTGCTACTGGATCGGCACGGACAGTAAAAGTTGTCCTATCTTCGTTGAGATTGGTTCGCTTCCGCTTCGGCGAGAGATGTTAGAATTTGCTTTGCAAGCAGGGACATGAACCATCTCACTGCGTTGATGTGTCCCACTCATCGCTTCGGATGCTCCATAACCAGTACGACGTCTTCTCTGCAGCCTCGTCCATCTGTTTTAGTACCGGAGTGCTTGACTGACCCTTTCAACCTAACTGCCTAAGCACATTGTACACGGAGCTGGAAAGCAGACCTCTAAAACCTACCTCTACGACGAATAGCCTGACAGTGTACTGTTCTCAGACTTGCTATCACGTCATTGTACTTCTCCATCTTGTATATGCGCTGCTTTTCTATTCTCGACTTGTACGGGACTGTTAGCTCAATACGTTTTAGAGGCCGAGCAGTCGAGGAGTGAAGTACCATGTCAGGCCATTTCTGAAACTGCCGGATTAATGCAGGATATCTGCATATTATAGCGAGAGACCAAGCAACAAAGGCTAGATGCTTCGACATGTAATGGCTATCAAAGGACGCTAGCTATAGAAGACTTCAGCGACACTAGATGGTGTCAGAAATACAGCTGGAGTCTTGATAAGCGCTGGAGTGTCCGGCTGGACGAGATGATCACCCTACTGTGGCAGGCAGATACGACATTAACGCCTATTCGACATATTCGTTTGTTTCGCTGTGATTGAAGAAGTCACTTATACTGACTTGGTAGTTAGGCAGTAGTTTACGTGTAAATTGTACATATAGGGTAACGGCTACTAGACCTGTCGTGATTTGAGCGGGAAAATAGCAAATTTGTACGACCGCTCGACAAAGTCTCAATATGTGCCCCCCCCTTTTTCTCTCTCTCTCTCTCTCTCTCTCTCTCTCTCTCTCTCTCTCTCTCTCTCTCTCTCTCTCTCTCTTTCGATGAGTAGTGGGCCTGCAGTCAGTAAGCTGGCATAGCTTTTCGGTAAGTCCTGACTGGCGTAGCATGGAAGCTCGTCGGTAGGTGTCCAGTGAATGTGCATGTATCACCGGGTTCCGAGTGAGTGCGCTGAGCGATTGCTACTCTTGGCCTGCGTGTGCGATAGATATCTGGTTGATCCTGCCAGTAGTCATATGCTTCACACTGTCTCATGGTGAAACCGCGAATGGCTCACTAAATCAGTCGAGGTTCCTTAGATGACATGACCCTAGTTAGATAACTTTGAAAATTCTAGAGCTAATACATGCTTATCAAGCTCCGACCCTCGCGGAAAGATCGCTTTTATTAGTTCAAAACCAATTGTCGTCGCCCTTTGCGGGGCGCAGCGTTCCCACTGGTGACTCTGGATAGCTTTGTGATGATCGAATGGCCTTACGTGCCCCATCAAATGTCGATGGGACGTGACATGCCTACCATGTTTGTAACGGGTAACGGGGAATCAGGGTTCGATTCCGGAGAGGAAGCATGAGAAACGGCTACCTTATTTAAGGAAGGCAGCAGCGCGTAACTTACCCACTCCCGATACTGGGAGGTAGTGACGAAAAATAACAATACGGGACTCTATCGAGACCCCGTAATTGGATTGAGTACACTTTAGACCCTTTAACGAGGATCTACTGGAGGACAAGTCTGGTGCCAGCAGCCGCTGTAATTCCAGCTCCAACAGTGTATATTACATTTGTTGCAGTTAAATAGATCGTAGTTGGATCTCAGATGCAGGTGGGTGGTCCGGCTCGCGCCGGTTCACAGCCCGTTGTTCCTGCCCTACCGTCTACCGGTTCTCTCCCGTGGGTGCTCTTTGCTGAGCGTTCCGGGTGGCCGGCGTGTTTACTTTGAAAAAAAAAAAAAAGGAGTGTTCAAAGCAGGCCTTGGTTGCCTCAATAATGGTGCTTGGAATAATGGAATAGCATTCTTATTGCGGCATTAGAGGTAAAATTCTAGGATCGCCGCAAGACGAGCTACTGCCAAAGCATTTGCAAGAATGATTTCATTAATCAAGAACGAAAGTCAGAGGCGCGAAGACAATCAGAAACTACACCTTTGGTCCAGACACTTGATCTACGGCTCTCAGCTGAGGGATATGGCTGAACACCTCTAAGTCAATATCTCTCGTATGTGAGGGCCTACATGGAGGTAAGATGCTGAGCCGGCAGTATCTGGAGCCTACGTCGTGAGCGTTACCAAAGGTGGAAAAAGCGTCCCAGTCGCACTCAATAGTTACGATGTTAGTCTGTATCAAAAGCGGATCTATTACATGGAAGTCCGAAGCGAAAGCGTGCTGAGTGGATGTCGTCTGCAGACTTACCGCTCCTAGTTTGCGCTGAGAGACATGTGACGAACGAAATGCTAATATATGTCAGTGAAGAATTAAAGCAGCCATATGCAGGACGTGGCGATTCCTTAAATGAGCCAATTACCAGAGCGCTATGTGTCGGCTCTGCAACCATGGAAACCTCGTTTGATTACGAATAATGCCGATGAACTGCCCCTGCCTTCCCCTGAGGGCTGACCGTGAAGTCTTCGACCATTCTAACTTGACCAGCTGGGATATGAACGGCACCACATTAGTGAGCAACTCCCCTGGAAGGCTAATCCGATAAAAAAAAAAGGCCCTCAGAAGTCGGATGTGCCGCCCTAAGGGTGCAAATAAAATTGGCACAACGCAATTACGACTGAAAAAAATACCCACTCCGGATGAACGCAGAAGAAGAAGAAGTGTCTGTTATTAATGTGTATGTCACACAAATGCTAGCGCTACAAGGTAGAGACACGGCGATATAAGTTATTCTACATCTACGCAATCGAAACATGGGGACATAAGGCAATCTACACTACAAGATGGAGACACACAAACTACTCTACATCTACAAGGTGGAGACATGGGGACACACGTTACTCTACCACTACAATATCGAGACTGGGGTAATAAGCTAAACTACCACTACAATATTAAGTCATGGGGACATAAGCTAATCGAAAACTAAAATATCGAGTCATGGGGACATATGCTAATCTACCACGACAAAATATCGAGACATGGGGACATAAGCTTAACTACCACTACAATATCGAGTCATGGGGACATAAGCTAATCGAAAACTAGAATATCGAGACATGGCGACATATGCTAATCTACCACGACAATATCGAGACATGGGGATATATGCTAACCTACCACGACAATATCGAGATATGGGGACATAAGCTAAACTACCACAACAATATCGAGACGCGTGAACATAAGCTAATCTACCACGACAAGATCGAGATATGATGATATGAGCGCCTATGCCAATACAATATAGAGACGTGTGGACATAAGCTAATCTACAACTACAATATCGAGACATGTGAACATCAGCTAATCTACCACTACAATATCGAGACATGTGAATATCAGCTAATCTACCACTACAATATCGAGACATGTGAACATCAGCTAATCTACCACAACAATATCGAGACATGTGAACATAAGCTAATCTACCACGACAAGATCGAGTTATGACGATATGAGCGCCTATGCCAATACAATATAGAGACGTGTGGACATAAGCTAATCTACCACTACAATATCGAGACATGTGAACATCAGCTAATCTACCACTACAATATCGAGACATGTGAATATCAGCTAATCTACCACTACAATATCGAGACATGTGAATATCACCTAATCTACCACTAGAATATCGAGACGTACGAACATAAGCTAAACTACCACTACAATATCGAGACAAATCAAATCAACTTTATTTTAAAATTAATTTTTAAATTTTAAAATTGGGCACGCAGGCCCGTTTTACATTCGGCCCTTCCAATCACTCGTCTTTCGTTCATCAACAGCATTATACATTTACATAGGAAGAAAAATAAACATTGTGAAATGAATGTTGTAAACATAAACAAGGCAAATTACCATGTTATGAGGCTCATCTCCCTCCTACCCATACATCACCCCACCCACACAACACCACCACCTATCCACACACACACACACACACACACCCAGGGACACATACATACCCCACCAACCAACCCATCACCCTCCTGCACATCCCCCACCCACACACACTGCCATCACCTGTTCCCCCAACCAAAACACACTCGCCACCCACAAACATCCCCCACCAACCCACACATCCCACATACACATCCTAACCCACACATCTTCTCCCCACCCACACCTCCAACCACCCATCCCCAGCCACACCTCCATCGACAACATATTCCCCACCCACGCACAAACATCCCCCGCCAACCCACACATCGCACATCCACTCACACATCCCCAAACCATACACACACATCCCCACCAACGGACATCTCCCTACCCACAAACACACACACACATCCCCCTAACCACCTATACATCCCCAATCCACTCACACACACCCCACCACCCACAAATACATCCTCCACCCATCCACATATGCCCTAACCCAATCCCCCACCACACACATCCCCCACCCGCACATCACATAAATCCCCTACAGACATGAGAACATAAGCTTCTCTACCACTACAATATTGAGACATGTGGACATAAGCTTATCTTCCAATACAATATCGAAACATGTGGACATAAGCTAATCTACCACTACTATATCGAGACATGAGGATATAAGCTCCTCTGACAATACAATATCGAGACATGTGGACATAAGCTAATATACCATGGCCATATCGAGACATGGGAACATACAAGCTCCTATAACACTACAAGATGAAGACATGGGGACATACAGTCTACCCTACCACTACAAGATGGAGACATGGGGACACAAGCTCATCTACCACTACAAGATGGAGACATGGAGACATACAGTCTACTCTACCACTACAAGATGGAGACATGGGGACACAAGCTCATCTATCATTACAAGATGGAGACATGGGGGTACAAGCTCCTC
>JACEFZ010015698.1:230000-285000 GCA_014155875.1 Cepaea nemoralis | reverse complement strand
AATCCCATACACCTTCAGACGTTAACATTAATATATTTAATCCCATACACCCCCAGACGTTAACATTCCATCCATCATGTGCCATGCCGGTAAGCGCGGGCGGTCATGGTCTGCCAACTCACTCGATCACCAGAGTCCTGGATCAGCTCCGTGTTCCTGTCTCGACCATGCCATGTGGTCAAGCCATCCAGGTATTTACTTTTCGGTATTCCCCTTGGTTTCTTCCCTTCGATTTTGCCAGTTGTCAACAAGTTCTCCAACTCATTTCTTCTCATAACATGCCCAAACAATTTTGACTGTCTACGTCTAATAATAAGAAAGAGACAAACAGCTTTCTTTGTTCATGTGATGAGAAGAGAGGCATTGGAGAACATCGTGACAACTGGAAAGATCGAGGGGAAGAGAGGCAGAGGCAGACCAAGAGAAATGATGCTGGACGGATTGAGACGGTGGCATGGAGGAATATCATCAGCGGAGTTGATCCAGAACACCAAAGACCGAGATCTGTGGAGAGCCATGAACGCCTACGCCAGCCGACACGGCACTTGATGATGATGACGTCTAATGTCTCTAATCAGTTTACGATCTTCATTTGTTTCTTGAAGGCCTTGTTCATTGGTTTTTCTGTCCATGGCATGGTATTCTTTGCATTTTCCTCAGAAACCACATTTCCACAGCCATCAGATGTTTTTCAGCTTGACTGCTTATGACGTTAACATTAATATATTTCATCCCACATACCTCCAGATGTTAACATTACTATATTTAATCACATAACCTCCAGATGTTGACATTACTATATTTAATCACATAACCTCCAGATGTTAACATTACTATATTTAATCACATAACCTCCAGATGTTAACATTACTATATTTAATCACATAACCTCCAGAAGTTAACATTATTTTATTTAATCCCATACACCTCCACGTATTAACATTAATATAATTAACCCCATAAACCTCCACATGTTAACATTAATATATTTGACGCCATACACCTCCAGTCATTAACATTAATATATTTAACCCCATACACCTCGGTATGTTTACATTAATATATTTAACACAAGCAGACCGACTTGAATGTTAGTCGACACCTCCACTGAGTCTGTCCTCAAATAGAGCGGACGTAAACCTAAAATACTCAGAAGCATATATTTAGTGACATTTAAGCAATTCCACAGCTGCATTCATGAGTATCTCCTGTCATTAATTTACTGAATTCATTGGTATTTCCGCCATTATTTCCTGTAGATTGACTACTGCTATTTATTCTCGATGATCGAGTTTGTAATATGTACCCATTTCCTGTGGCCTGGATGCTTTGACGTTCATTAGTTTCTATAACCAGATGACAATAACAAATTATTCCACATGACATAATGGCCATTTATGCTATGAGTGTTCTAGTCTTTGCCACGTTGAGGGCGACGAAATAACAGAAAAGATTACAGTACCTGGTGTCCAAAGTAAACTGTCCTCTCCACGCCGATGCTAGTTTATTATGTAATTATGTTGAATAATGGTGATTTGAGAGCCAATTGTAATCAAGCCATGTATTGTGCCATGCTATTCTCATGGTTTTCTGCTGTCAGTAAGAGTTGAGTTTAGTTGAGACAAGAATATATATCACAGAACTCGGAGATTTTCCATACGTGCTGCGGGAAGAGTCCCAGTACTAACGGTACTAGTTACAATCTGGTTTTGTGTCCGTCTATACAACATGAAACAGCTACGTGTGACACCTGCTAGATTCGGTATAATTGAGCAATCGCTTATAATTCATCAAATACAGTACACGAAACACCTTTCCTATGTTAACAAATAAGCAGATGTTGAGATATGGCCGAGCTTTGCGTTTTATGACATATCGACTGCACAGTGAAAGATCACATATCACACCACCCCGATAACTACTTCATGTTTGAGGGAGCTATCGGCTCTGTACACTAAATGTAACTATTTAAAAATTCCAGTGTGAAATCAACGCAACTTACATAGGTAGAACAGAACGACAATTTGCAAATCGAGTAGCTGAAATATACCAATATGTGTGTAAAAGAGAGTTAATCACGTCTTCAGGAATCACTGTGCTACTGCTGCTGCTGCTGCTACTACTACTACTACTACTACTACTACTACTACTACTACTACTACTACTACTACTACTACTACTACTACTACCACTACTACTACTACTACTACTACTACTACTACTACTACTACTGCTACTACTACTACCACTACTACTACTACTACTACTACTACTACTACTACTACTACTACTACTACTACTACTACCACTATTCTTACTACTACTACTAGCACTGCTGCTGCTGGAACAACAACAACAGCAACAACAACAACAACAACAAAAACAACAACAACAACAACTACTACTACTACTACTACTACTACTACTACTACTACTACTACTACTACTACTACTACTACATCTACTACTACTACTACTACTACTACTACTACTACTACTACTACTACTACTACTACTACTACTGCTGCTGTTGCTGCTACTGCTACTACTACTGCTACTACTACTACCACTACTGCTACTGCTGTTACTGCTACTTCTACTTCTGCTTCTATTATTGTTACGTGCACATAAACATTGGAATAGATACCAACCGTTTCATCCATAATCTACTCTGTGCAGGTTGTTAATGTACAGAGGTAGCAGCCACCAGTTTCTCTCACAGGCTGGTTCGTCTTGAGGTTGCACTGTGGGCGCCGTGGCGCCGTACACAAAGAATCTCTGCAGGCCTAGGACCGAGATGAAGGCCACCATGTAGGTCGGTGTTAATCTGTTAAAAACACCAGATGTATCGGTTACGTAATATTTTGTGTTAAAAATAAACGCATGCTTGCACCTTGCAGTCTTGACAGACGATAGTTTGTTACATTGTGCTTCAAAGATGGCATAACTGCTGCCCATGGTGGTAGCGAATGTGAATGATCAGATCAATTCACGCGGTAAATGTTCATCCACAATAAGTGCGTGTGGACACATGGTCATTTCCACAATCAAGCACCATAAGACGTCTCATGCGCTAGGTTTATGTGACCTATCTGCAATAATGTTCTCCTTTGTCTTCACTCCATTTCTTATCTTTGCTCTCCACTCATTGCGATGCTGACACTTGCTCCTTAGGTGCAATATCAATGCCTCTTTCAATCATGTGCCGCTTACACACATCTTTGTACCGTAGTAGAGGCCGACCCCTAGATCGTTTACCCATCTGCAATCCATCAAGAAAGATGACCTTTGGTAATCAGCCGTCGTTCACTCCTCCCCCCCCCCCCCCACCCTCCCTAATGTGTCCTATCCATCTTAGTCTACGAAGACTGAGCATGGAATAAACTGTCACATAATCCGATCTTTCCAGTACTTTAGTATTTGTGATTTTGTCTTGCCACATAATGCCAAGTATACTTCGTACACATCGTATATGAAAGTTGTTAAAATAGTTCTCTTGGTGTGAGTAAGTTGACCAGGCTTGAATACTATAAAGAAGTAAGAGTACAGAGGACACAAGCTTGGTAGACCAGTAATTTTGTTTTGGCAGTAAGCTTCCTGTTCTCACAGACTCCTTTTCTTAACCTGTTCATTGTTGTTGCTGCCTTACACATTCTGATGTTGATTTCCTGATCTAGGGATAATTTATTCTTTACCTCTGATCCTAGATATGTGAAATGATCAACTATCTTCAGCTCTGCATCAATATTGATGGTACCCAATTTGCACCTTATGTCATAATCTTGTACCTTCTTTTTGATAAGTGTTAAACCAAATTTACAATAGACAGTGGAGAATGCAGATTAGTCATTAGTTATTAGTCGAGGTTCCAACTTCACGGCAACGGGTCGTCCCCATTATGCTCTATTCCCATGCCAGCGAATATCACACAAAATGCTCCCCACTGTCTAATGTGAAAAGTGGAATAGACAGGAGTCTCGGCAATCCAACAGCCAGCACAGGTACACTGTGCATAATGCCGCCGTCAGAATGACCACACAAAATTCATCCACGAATACCACAGTTCATCGTCGATGGACTCGGCAGTCACCAGAAAGACCTCATTGATCCGGGTTTTCTCATATGGCTTGGTCTCTTACTGCAGGGCGACCCGCGGAAAGTGTCGCACAAAGCACGAACTGCGCAGCTTCAGCGCCGACTCCCAGTAGTCTCCCGAAAAAACGCACTCGTGAACCGAAGGGGCAAAACAGTCAATTCAGCAACCGCCGGAGAATGCAGATAGTAGAGGTTATAATCCTTCCTCAAAATATGTCGTAATTGCAGCATCATCTGCATAGAGCAACTCTATTATCAGTATCATCCTAATTTAGATCTTGGCCTATAATCTGTGAGCATTGTAGAGGCCGCCATTTAAACGTGGGTGAATGTATATACCACCATCCTGATCACGAAAGGTATATTATACTAGAAGTTAAAAGTATATTGCAAGAAGTGTGGCAGCAAGTACGCAACATTGCTTAACCCTGTTACTGATTTAAAATTTTCCCGAGGATGCACCATCAAACTTGATTATGCCATTAATGCCTGTGTGGAACGATTCCACAATGGACAGAAGAATTGACGGGCAGACGATCTTCTTTAGTGCCGTGAATAGACCCTCACCAAACCAAATGTCTTTGTAAGATCGACGAAGGTAGCTCAATCATATCAACTGTGATTGATCCTCTTCACAGCATTTTATTGCAGCTGTCAATGTTAAACAAATCAGACTCAAATAAAGATTACACAATGTATTGTCTAGCAGGGATGAGCATGGCCGAATGGATAAGACTGCTCGCCCTTGAACTTACAGTGTGCTGATGGCAAGGCAGCAGATTCTCTCAATACGCCGGTCAGTTGGACTAGAAAGTTAACTTCTCTCCAGGAGTAGTATTTTTAATGACTGCAGTGTTTGAAAATATTGCTGGTCCAAAATTTGTATTTACCTATTTTATTGCATGAACTGTACAGAGGGTGAATACAAAACTTGGACCGGTAATATTTTCAAACACTGCACAGTCATTAAAAATACACCCTGTACAAAAGCATGTTCCATAAGAAATATATGCAGTATCATGCAGTATTGTGCTCTTTAGATCTTTAGCCTTAGTGATGCTATTGACTTGACGTCACAAATCTGCACCATATTATTCAAATCACGCAATCTTTGGTATTTATCTAACAGATTGAGAACCCATATGTGGAATGAATGAGATTGCGGGGGATCGGCAGGGGTTCCGGAAGAATATCAAAACTGAGAGGGAAGACCAGGAGAACTTTTAATCAGATAGCGGTGGGTACGATTAGTAGTATGACTCTTCGCTGGCTGTTGAACCAGGGGACGGAGCATGTATGGGAATGTCCTGAGTGCAGTAATGTCGCTTCCTGACTCAACTCAACTCAACTGGTACTTATCTACTTCCGGTTTTAGGTATTTATAAAGGTAACTTTTAAAAATTAAACTTAATATTACATACGAGTTAATTTTAAAATGTTGTTTTTAAAAAATTGAAAATACAAGATGGCGGTTATCATAGGAGGTAGGGGGTCGTAGTGTCTTGCACACATGTTTAGGATTACAGGTTACAGGAGCGGGTCATTAGGGTTGAAGTTTCGATGGTTTTTCCCTCGCTTTATTGCCTTTTTTCTTCTTTGGTCGGGTCCAGCTGTGGCGGTGTGTAAATGGTGAGGTGGAGCCGTGATGGCGATTTAAGCGGAATGACAAGCAGGATTTGAGGTGGGAAGACAAAGTACTCCCGTTCGTTGTTAAGGGTCGGGTTGTATGGTTATGGAGGGAAGATGGTTTAGTGGCGGCGTGGTTGAGTGACAGCGTTAACTTTTAAAAAGTTAAACATTCAAAGATTTAAAAGAAACCATTTAAAAGAGTAGCAATTAAAAATTTAAAAAATTTAAAAAGTTAAAAAATTAAAAATTCAAAATGTTAAAAATAAAAAAGTAAATATTATAAAGTTAAATATTAAATTTTTAAAAATTAAAAATTTTACAATTTAAAAAATTAAAATATTAAAACATTATATAATTCAAAAAAGATAAAAATTTAAACAAGTAAAAAATTAAAAACAAAATTACAAATTTCAAAAAGGCCAAAATAAAAAAAAAGAAGATACACATTTTTTAAATTCAAACATTCAAAATAATATAATTTACACAATTAAAAATAAATTACTTAAAAAATTAAAGTATTTATAAAGTTAAGAAAATTTTAATATTCAGAAATTTAAAATTATATAATTTAAATTTTAAAAAAGTTAAAGATTCTATAATTTAAAAACTTTATAAACGTTCAACATAGAAAATTCAGAAAGTTAAAATTCATTCATTTATTCATAAAGTAGCATGTCCTTTGCAAAACCTCGCTCCCATAACAACCTTCAGGAAGACCTCTTCAAGATGTCCCGCGTCCGATACACCCATCTGGAGATCAACCGCCACAGCCTGCACCCATCTTCCTCTTCCTCTCTTCCCAGGCATATACCCCTCCATTATTGTTCTCTCTAAGCTTTCGTGACGTTTCAAGTGACCAAAATATTTCAATTATCTTTGTTTTATCGTCTTTAATAGCCAACCTTCTTCAATATTCAGCTCTTAAAGTATGGATGCATTTGTTCTTTTCTTTACCCAAGATATTCTTAGAACTCATCTATAACATTTATATTCAAGGGTATTTATGTGCTGTTCAGCTTGTTTAGTAAGTGTCCAGGTCTCACAGGCGTATGTTGCAATGGGAAAGATGCATGCTCTTAAAAATCTAATTTTTGTAGTTCTATCTGTCCAACTCTACAATTTATTCAGTTGTTTTAGTCTCTGCAGAGCAATAAATATTCGTCATTTAATTTCTTTCATTGTGTCACCATTGTTGGTAATCAATGACCCTGGATAGTCGAAAATTTCCACCACCTCAATATCTCCTCATTAACATATATTTCTTTCTCCATAGTAGTTTTATTTGTATGCATTATCTTTGTTTTTGTTATGTCAAGATAATAATAAGTAATAATATTAATAAGTAAGTAGTAATAATAAGTTGTGATTTTCACTATACAGTTAGGCTGAGATTAATAGATTTTCTATAACATTCTGTTTTGTGGATAGCAATACTGTGTTATCAGCATATCGAATCTTTGGTATGTCGTGACCACCGATATTTGGAGCATTATATTGCTCTTTGTTTATATCATCTCTGATATCTCTCGTTATATTTTCGGCGCACAGGTTAAACAAATATGGGGATAGCACACAAGTGAAGTGTCAATTATTAAACGCATGTTGAGTATGTGATATCTTGTTCCTTTTCCTTGTCTAAATCCAGCGTTAACCACGTTAATTCCTTCTTCCCATTATTTACTTTTATGACTGATAAGGGCAACAGTTCTATAGTTGGTGCACAATTTCAGGTTGCTCTTTTTAAGTATTTGAATGAAGACAGTTATCTTGCAATCTTTAGGTCATATACCATATTTCTACATCTTTTTACAAAATGTGTTATAGATGTGTATGCTTTCTTCTCCTCCCACTTTTATTAGTTCAGCTGGTATCTTATCACATCCAGGTGATTTACACTTCTTCAGGTTCTTTATTGCCCATGCAATTTCATCTTAAGAGGATTCAGGTTCTGTCACTGCTGTCAATGATTCATGTATCTGATTCATAACCTCATTGTCATTTATACCATACATTCCACTGCAGTATTCTTGCCATCTTTCTAGAATGTGTTTAGATTCTAAGGTATTTCCCAACTTGTCGCAGATAATCTTTACTTTATGTTGAACAATTCTTGTCAATAACTTCATTTAAAAAAAAAAAAACGTTTTTCGTTATCTCTTCCGGTCTGATGATATTGGCCTATTCTGATACAGCAATCATATATATATATATATATATATATATATATATATATATATATATATATATATATATATATATATATATAATATATATATATAGGTTTTGTCCTTTCTTGTATTCTTTCTTAATTCTATAGTTAATGGTATATTATTCATCCTGCTGTTATTGGATTCACCCTCTTTCTGTTTGAGTTTCTTTCGTTGTATTATTAATTCTAACGTGCCTGATGTAATACATGGCTTATGTTGCTTTTTTTCCTTGGTCGAAATTAAGTCTTTGGCTGCAGTTATCAAGATGTCTCTAGCTTGTACTGCCAGTTCATCAGGTGTCATTTCCTCTTGTACAGACATTAAGAATCTTCACTTCTACGTTATATGCATCTGGTATTTTTGTGAGATCAAAACGAAGTGGCCTTTGTCTCAGGTAAGCTTTTTGAGTTTTAATTTAGGATCTGCTTCTAATAACTTATGATCTGTATCACAGCCGCACTTCGTAAGGTTTTTGCCTATGTTATATTGATCTCCATCTTCTTTGTATTAAAATATAATATATCTGGTTGCTCGTAGTACTGTCCGGGGACTTCCATGTGAAGTGTATTCTTATGTGTTGTTTAAAAAAGTATGTTGGCTTTCGTTAACTCATTTTCTGTGCACAATTCAGTTAATTTGTCATCTGCATCATTTCCATTTCCCAATCCAAATTTTTCTAAAACGTTTCTCTCACTTTCAGCTCTTCGTATACCCACTTTTGCATTAAAATCTCCATAATTATTGTTTTGTCATTATGACCAATATTAATTAATGTGTCTTGCAGTGTGCCGTAAAATCTTCAATTTCGTCTTCCTATGCTGTTGAAGTGGGTGTGTGTATCTCTATGAGAGTTCAGTGAAGATTATTTTACTAACCGGGTTATTTTCAATTAAAGATTCTGCAGTTATTTTGTCTAAATAAAGTGCCACTCCGCTCTGAACTCCGACATCTCTAACAGAATATATGAGAAGACTTCCAATTTCAATTGTAAATTGTGCCTTGCCGCTCCAGCGATGTTCACTAATTCCTAAGCTGTGAATATTTAACCTCTCAATCTCATCACATACTATCTTACGCTTCCCCTCACAGACTTCTCACATTCCACTTTCCTAGTCTCACTCTCTTTCTTAGTTTGACACATGGCATTTCCTTGATAACACCGCCTGGATTAACTCCGTCTCACCATTACTAGTCATGTTATAAGATAATATAATTTAGAAAGTATTAATTTTTAATGTTTTTTAACTTTTTTAAATGTTGTAAATTCATTTTTTTTCTAATTGTTAATATTTTCTTCTTTAATTTTAAATTTCTTAATTTTGAATGTTTAACTTAAATAAAAAGTAAATGTTTAACGTGTAAAAATCATTTAAATTATATAATTCTCACTCTGAGAATTTGTGAATTTAAAAAAATCTTTAACTTTGTAAAATTGTTAAATTTATAAATTTTTTAATGTTTAATTGTTCAATCATTACTTCTTTAGTTTTAACTTTCTGAATTTTAAATTGTTAATTAGAATGTTTTGTTTGTTTAATGTTAAAGCTTTTAACAATCAAGATTTGTTTAAATTTTATAATTTTGAAATTAGAAGCAACAGAGATGTGGTTCCTGAGACGAATGTTGCGAATTCCCTGGACTGCCAGAGTAACTAACAACGACTGCATGAAACAGGCTAATGAAACTAGAACATTATATACAACAATAAGAAATAGACAAACATCTTTCTTCGGTCATGTGATGGGAAGAGAGGCATTGGGGAACATCGTGACAACTGGAAAGATCGAGGGGAAGCGAGGCAGAGGCAGATCAAGAGAAATGATGCTGGATGGATTGAGACGGTGGCATGGAGGAACAAATTAAGAAGAAATTAGAAGCAACAGAGATGTGGTTCCTGAGACGAATGTTGCGAATTCCCTGGACTGCCAGAGTAACTAACAACGACTGCGTGAGACTGGCTAATGAAACTAGAACGTTATGTACACCAATAAGAAAGAGACAAACAGCTTTCTTCGGTCATGTGATGAGAAGAGATGCATTGGAGAACATCGTGAAAGATCGAGGGAAGAGAGGCAGAGGCAGACCAAGAGAAATTATGCTGGATGGATTGAGACAGTGGCATGGAGGAATATCATCAGCAGATTTGATCCAGAACATATGATGATGATGATGATGATGCATACTGCAAAGTTATATATCGTATGCAATGAATAAATTGATTATAACTTTGGCTGCACTCTTTAAAACACATGGTCGCTGATATTGTTCGAATATGAAGCATTTATTATCCCTAAGGTAATCTCAAATTTAAAACGAAGTCTTTCAGTCCAAATTTTCCGTCCGTCTGTCCGTAGGTCCGTCCGACGGCCGTCCGTCTGTCTGTCTGTCTGTCTCTCTCTCTGTCTGTCCGTCCGTCCGTCCGTCCGTCCGTCCGTCTGTCTGTCTGTCTGTCTGTCTGTCTGTCTCTCTGTCTGTCTCTCTGTCCGCCCCCTGTCTTTCTCCCTCTCTCACTCTCTCTCTCTCTCTCTCTCTCTCTCTCTCTCTCTCTCTCTCTCGCTCTCTCTCGCTCTCTCTTCCTCTCTCTCAGTGATAATTAACATAAAGCTGTCTACCACTGAGGTGACCAACTCTTGGCCTCGCTCCATCTTCTACACCAACTGTGTATTTTACATATCTTATTAATCACATCAGACGATCTGTCATTGGCTTCTCTTTAACAGATATCACGCCAAACTCACCTCCAGTATCGATGTAAGAAATAATGTCCCCAATCAAATTTCCACCCGTTCGTGAGGACTTTCTTCATGTTGAGATAGGACACCAGAAAGCCACTGTAATATAGACAATTAACAAACAAACAAACACTTACATGCTCTGACCACGTATCACGATTGGCAGTTTCATGGAAAGCAATATGGCTCAGATACACAAGTGGGTGGGTAAATGATAAATGGCTTAAGTAAGGCAACACATACCACGATGTGTGAGACAGATAATGAGGCTTACAACAAATACCATGATGTGTGAGACAGATAATGGGGCTTACAACAAATACCATGATGTGTGAGACAGATAATGGGGCTTATAACAAATACCACAATGTGTGAGACAGACAATGGCGCTTACAACAAATACCATGATGTGTGAGACAGACAATAGGGCCTAAAATTTAACACAGTTCATACTCTCATACTCTGAGGCACACTGAGATATCCATCTATCCATACATGCATCAATATATCAATGTATTCGTGAATACATGCATGAGTGCATTTATCCTTCCATCAATCAAACCACTCATTCACATACCGATAGATGGATGGATTTGTTGGTGGGTGAATGGATAGATGCATTTGTTGGTGGGTAGATGAATAGATGCATTTGTTGGTGGGTAAATGGATAGATGCATTTGTTGTTGGGTGGATGGATAGATGCATTTGTTGTTGGGTGAATGGATATATGCATTTGTTGGTGTGTGGATGGATGGACGCAGCGAAGGATGCATGGATGGAAGCACATATGGATTGATAAAAACAACAGATGGGTGGATATATAATTAGACAGACAGACAGACAGACAGACAGCTGGGAAGCTGCGTGCATGGTTCTGTGGATTGATGGATATAGGAAAGAAGATATAAATTAACTCATGGCAAGGGATGTATGTAGTACACTTTAGTAGCGTTGTTTAACAGCCTTTAAGCAAAGGTATAAATGATACTAAAGCTATAAAGATAAATGACGTAAACCAGACAGATAGAATGCGTGATAGCAATGAATACATTAATCTTTTTCTGCAGAAGTATACAATACACTTAAGGAATGGAAATATAAGCTACCATGCCCTAAAGCTGATCCACGACTTTGGTGACTGCGATAAAAGGCGAAACATAACTACCTACCCCTATCGGCATGTCACAAGATGATGCCGATGACCATAAATCACAGATGTAAACCACGCCAGAGAAACAAATACAAAGATGGCAACTGTTTCATCGCACAGATCCAAACTACGCTGTCTCAATGCAGATTTATATTACCTTATCTTCTTCTTATAGTGAATGCCGTGTGGCGTTGGTGATTACATCTGTCCACATCCTTCTGTCTCTTGTGCTGCCAATCATTCCTAACACCGACATCCTTCCATGCAATGATGTTCAACTGTCCAGCATCTTTTGGTCTTTCCCTGCATTTCTACCACTACAATTTTCCTAGTGGTGATGAATGTGGACTTTCATCTTCTGATGTGAATGATGAATGCTTGGGGATATAAATTACAAGTACCCATGAAGTCGCAGTGCGTTCGCCTGATGGCGAGCGTCAATGGTGATGCGGAAAGCCAAACCACATGCAAATTTCAGTGGGTTTGCTACTAGACAGTATAGCAAAGAGGATATGAAATACATTATAGCAAAGATGACATAAAATACCTTATGGCAAAGAAAGCATCAACTCCTAGAGGCATGTTGACGAGAGCATCGAATATCCTGTAGCGTAGGACGTAAGCGTTGCCTTGAACTATATTATCTGTCACGAAGGAAATCATTGAGTCAAATTATGATATTTACATTCTCCAAATTGGCATGCGTTAACTAATTAAGCATTCACTTTACACCGGGGACATGCAAAAGGTTCAGAGCTGAGGCAGCATCCCTTCTTACAGCACGTTGCGCTCATCCTCATGTAGCATGACATCTGCAGAACGTCGCCCTCATCATCAGCCCCAGAAAATCACCCAAAAGGGAAATGACGCTGGCTAGAGTGCAGATGGCACATACATACTTCAACTGTAACGGACTCACTGAAAAGGGTGGAGGAAGGCGTGCTTCGTACAGAGTGGTATGCTTCACATAACAAATCTGAGGTGGGTGGCATCTGTTAGATATTTTCCCCAGGACATGCTGGTATGTGTTGAGCAACGAACAGACGGACAGACTGGCTGGGTCTACACCGTTGGGTGGGGGTATTGGTGCAGGATATGGCAAATGTGATCAGGGCCATTTGGAATCGTGTGTACAGTGTGGAAGAACAGATCATCCTTGCCAGGAGAGAATATTGCGACAGGGAGTGGACAGCATACACACCTTGTATTCAACATATACATTGCCAGAATTCTATAGTACGTTATGGCCAAATGTAAGAACTACCATCACTTATAACATACTGGTAGTCAATCACACATGAAGCGTTGGTTGGGACAGAAAGAGTGAATGGGATAATAACTTGTTTGCTGGGATAAAGTCATGTTATCTCCCTGTTCCGATTCCATAATTTAGTAGAAGAACAAGCAACTGAAATACTTCGGCCATACTAAACGTCAGGGTGATTTGAAAACACGTGAAGGAAGGCGTGGATGAAGGAAGGCGTGGATGTTGGAAGAAGAGACTGGGGTCGAGGAACATGGAGAAAGACACATCACATCATTGAGGACACCTTGGGCATAAACATGCACAAGATGGGAGAAATGGCGATGAGAGTCTTTTCGGCGAGCCGTGATATGTGTGAAACATTTTTATCTTAGTAAATGTAAAGTAGGTAGTTTGCCATTGCTTCACTTCTTAGCAGTGAACATACTAGCCGAAGACCGTAAGCATTGTCTCAAAAATGAGATCTTCTGCCTAACTTCGAGAAATTGGAGATCGTAACCTACAACCATATGTTGGCTGCTCTTCAATATTCATCCACCACCTGCACCCACGGCTTCATGTGACCCTGATTCCGGTCAGGGAGGGGAGGGGGGGGGGAGGTAAACGGGTACTCCACTTTGTGCAAGGATCTCCCGTAGGCTTGCGGAGGGAAGGAGGCACGTTATTTCTCCTTTGATAATGGATAATCCGATTTCGCCACCCTTAAGAAAATTTCTTTTGGCACGTTATGAGAAGAAATAAACTAGATAACTTGGTGACAACTGGCAAGAATCAGGGGAAAAAAGACAGGAAAGGCAGAGAAGTAAATACCTAGATGGCTTGGCCACGTGGTATGTTCGAGACAAGAGCACAGAGATGATCCACGAATCTTGTGATCGTGTGAGATGGCGAAACATGACCGCCCACGCTTATCAACATGGCACACGATGATGGCGAGTGCCACTTTGTGCAAAGTAACTGTAACGTGATAGTGATGATGATGGTGATGAGGATGATGATGGTGATGATGATGATGATAAAGATGATGTTGATGATGATGATGATGATGATAATGATGTTGATGATGATGATGCTGATGATGATGATTAGGATAATGATAATAGTGATAATGATGGTGCTGATAATGTTGATAATGAGTAAATGAGTAAGCAATTCATAATGATGAGACTCGACAATAATGGGCACAAACTGGAAAATGTAATTCTTTAATGTATCCTTCAATGTCTGCTTGCTTCAACCTTGTTCTCTTTCATTTAAACACATTTGTTTTCTGCCTTGATAAACGCTTAGGATACTACGATCAATAATTATAGTAAAGTTTCGAAACGTGATAAAATTTGAAGATGTTAGATTCAATAATTGTAATAACTGTTCTAAATGTTTTCACACAAGTTAAAGAAATTAGGATTAATAATTATAATAAACTATCTAACTGTTTTGATAAAAATTGACGATATTATTCGATTAATAAATGTAATAAACTTTCTAAATTTATGTGATACACGTTGAAGATATATAGATCAATAATTGCTTCAGCTATAATATCAATTATTACAAAAGTAATAAACTTTCTAAATTCATAATAGACACAAGAAGAAATAATACAACACAGAAAAATGCAAAAAAAAAAAAAAAAATATAATGGAAGAGGAGATATTTCGATCATACAATAGAGAATTAAGCCACATTAAATGTTACAGGCTGAGAGGCCAATATTCCAGGCCGATAATTTCAAGTGTGTGTTAAAAGGTGTTGTAATCATAATACACAGAAACATCAACAGGGGAATCCCGAGGCCACTAACTAAGACAGTTCATAAACAAATTCATAAGTACTGTTTGGCGCTAAGATAAGCACTACAAGGAAGCAGATACTAGAGGACACACTAGGCAACATAAACATTGAATACTGTAGCTACCCCAACGGGATTCGAACGCGTTACCTCCAAATGACAGCGCCTTGCGTCAAATACATGTGTAATTCGACGTATGACCAAGAAGACATCCCTAAGAAAGGTGTCTTCAATAGTCAGGTCTATCATACACCTGAACCCATAGCAATGGAATATGAACAGAATTCGTATCTAACAATTGAAAAGATGTCAGAATTGTTTATGTGTTGTCTTAGTGGCCTCAAGGGTTTCCCACATGATATTCCCAATGAGATATAGTCCCTAGCACGATGTGTTAGCGAAGCCATGCCGGAACGGATGAATGTTAGCATCATGTTAACAAGAGACTTACTTGCACGACCGTATATCATCATAAAATATGCATGTCCAAGAACAATCCATGACATGGTCAGAAATCGAAGACCAGGGATGACCGTGATTGACCCTGGAGCTTGTGATGTGGACAAGAGTCGCTTCCCATTTGTGTACATGGAGAATGACACCAGAACATTCATCCACACGCCTGTAAGACAAACATTGGGGATTCCCCTAGACATATTGTTATAAAATAGTTTAAAGTTTACATATCATGAATATACAGGAACTAGAGAAAACAGTTCGTTGCTGTTGTTAAACCGACTTTCTCATGTTGACCATTTGTTTGTTTTTTGTCTATCAAGAATGCTGATGACCATTCACTTCATCCAGTGGGGTTGAAAGTATGGAGCCCTGAGTTCTAAGATGGCTGGTAAGTCGTATTTTTGGCTCGAAATGTTCTGTCACAATGTTGCCAAAGAATGCTTGACGTTCCAAGAGGACGATCTCCTGCAGTGATTTTTCTGACCAGCCTTTGTTTTCACATATCTTGCAGTTCTGTTTGCTTCACAAGTGACTGCATCATTGCGTAATGACGTACGCCACGAATGCGGCCTTTGGCAGCAATCTTCCAAGTGTCGTGATGAATTCTAAAAGCTTTCAGTGGGATCTTCGAAGTGCTGCTACGCAGCTAGCAGTAAAAAAATTTGTTTAAGGCGCCTGTGATCTGGCATGCGAGTTAAGTGACCATCCCAGTGAATCTGATTCTTCATTAGTAGAGTGTGCACACTGGGCATGGACGCTCTTTCTAGGACTTCAGTGTCTGGGATCTTGTCTTGCCATTTAATCTTCAATGGCTTCCTAAGGCAGACTGTATGGAAGTGGTTTAATTTCCTAGCGTATCACTGGTAGACACTCCTGGTTTCACAAGCACATACCAGTGGGAGGGGGGGATGAGTGGTTTCGAGGTATGGTGTCCGCCTCGAGTGCTGGAGGTCCCGGGTTCAGGCCCCGGTGAGGACCAGGATTTATTTAAAAAATCCACCTGGACTTCCAGTAATTTCCCCTGGTCTCTGGGTAGTGAGATCGGGAGTATAAGATCCCAGTATAATTTGAACGAACGAGCTTAGAATGTAGAATGGCAAAGTAAACATGTTACAACAAACATAAAGCCAACTGTCAAAACGCTCATACTATGAATATATTTATCTTGCCTGGACTTTCAGCATCGGTCTTCTTGTCCACTTCATTCGCTTGACCTTCAGAGGCGTGATTTGATGACACTTGTTTGGGACAACGGGCTGCCAGATCAACAGCTGTACCCAAGATGACTAAAGTACTTATTACTAGAACTATCAGCCTGTGGATTGTTCACAAATAACATTTAAAATACAATTTACTAACTTCCTGATTCACAATCTAGACATTTGTTTCTAAAACGCTGCTACTGTTTTCTACTTTGTTCCACATATTGTCCTTAGCGGGTGGGAGTGAGTTGTTCCATATATTGTCTCTAGCGGGTGGGCGTGAGTTGTTCCACATATTGTCTCTAGCGGGTGGGAGTGAGTTGTTCCACATATTGTCTCTAGCGGGTGGGAGTGAGTTGTTCCACATATTGTCTCTAGCGGGTGGGAGTGAGTTGTTCCACATATTGTCTCTAGCGGGTGGGAGTGAGTTGTTCCACATATTGTCTCTAGCGGGTGGGAGTGAGTTGTTCCACATATTGTCTCTAGCGTGTGGGAGTGAGTTGTTCCACATATTGTCTCTAGCGGGTGGGAGTGAGTTGTTCCACATATTGTCTCTAGCGGATGGGAGTGAGTTATTCCACATATTGTCTCTAGCGGGTGGGATTGAGTTGCTTCACATATTGTCTCTAGCGGGTGGGAGTGAGTTGTTCCACATATTGTCTCTAGCGGGTGGGAATGAGTTGTTCCACATAATGTCTCTAGCGGGTGGAAGTGAGTTGTTTCACATATTGTCTCTAGCGGGTGGGATGAGTTGTTTCACATTGTTGCTATTGGGTGTGAGTTCTATACACTGTTGTTTGCGAGGAGGGTCAGTAGTTCTATATAATGTCGCCAGCGAGTGGGAGTGACTTGTTCTATATATTGTCGCTAGCCGGCAGTTGTGACTTGTTATATATATTGTCGCTAGCCGGCGGTTGTGACTTGTTCTATATATTATCGCTAGCCGGCAGTTATGACTTGTTCTATATATTATCGCTAGCCGGCAGTTGTGACTTGTTCTGTATATTATCGCTAGCCGGTGGTTGTGACTTGTTCTGTATATTGTCGCTAGCCGGCGGTCGTGACTTGTTCTATATATTGTCGCTAGCCGGCAGTTGTAAATTGTTCTATATACTGTCGCTAGCCGGCGGTCGTGACTTGTTCTATACATTGTCGCTAGTCGGCATGTGTGACTTATTCTATTTATTGTCGTTAGCAGGCGGTAGTGACTTGTTCTATATATTGTCGCTAGCCGGCAGTTGTAAATTGTTCTATATACTGTCGCTAGCCAACAGTTGTGACTTGTTCTATATATTGTCGCTAGCCAACAGTTGTGACTTGTTCTATATATTATCACTAGCCAACAGTTGTGACTTGTTCTATATATTATCGCTAGCCAACAGTTGTGACTTGTTCTATATATTGTCGCTAGCCGGCAGTTGTGACTTGTTCTATATATTGTCGCTAGCTGGCAGTTGTGACTTGTTCTATATATTGTCGCTAGCTGGCGGTTGTGACTTTTCCTATATATTGTTGCTAGCCGGCAGTTGTGAATTGTTCTATTTACTGTCGCTAGCCGGAAGTTAGCGGGGTAGGGGTATCCCCTATCAAAGGAGATGTAAGACGCCTCCTTTCCTCCGTTAGTCTACGGGACACCCTTGGGCAAGGTGGAGTACCCGTTTAGCCCCCCAATCAGGGTTACGTGAAGCCATGGAAGCAGGTGGTGGATGGAGTGTGAGAGCAGCCGACATATTGTTGTTGGTTATGGTCTTGCACTCTGCGGCGATAGGCAGATGATCTCATCAGTAGAGACAATGGCTATGGCCACCGACTAGTACAGTCACTGCCCAGAAGGAAAGCAATGACAAACTACCTTCTGCAAAACTTGCCAAGAGACTATAACAACCATGAAAGAAAACCTAATAAGAAAGAGATCTGGTGGCGAGACCCCCAGGCCAGTCAAATCGGATAACACTGGGGAAGAGTGTGACACAGGGACCAGTACTAGTAATCGTGATTACGGAGTTAATCCTGACTGTGTTACCAAGGAAATCCCCTGTGTCAGACTAAGAAACAGAGTGAGAATAGCAACGTGGAATGTGAGAAGTTTGTATTAAGGAAAGCTTAAAGTAGTGTGTGATGAGATTGAGAGGTTAAACATTCAAATTTTAGGAATTAGTGAACATCGCTGGAGCGGCAAGGGACATTTTACAACTGAAAATGAAAGTATTTTCATTTATTCTGGTAGAGATGTCGGAGGCCAGAGTGGAGTGGCATTTTGTTTAGATAAGACAACTGCAGAATCTTTAATGGGATATAATCCAATTAGTGATAGAATCCTCACTATTAGACTTAAAGACCGTCCAAAAAACACAACTCTCATACAGATATATGCACCTACTTCAACAGCAGAGGAGGACGAAATTGAAGATCTTTACAACACACTACAAGACACATTAAATAAGATTGGTCATAATGATATAGCAATAATAATGGGAGATTTTAATGCAAAAGTAGATGCAGGAAGAGCTGAAAATGAGAGACACGTTTTAGGAAAATTTGGATTAGGAAATAGAAATGATGCAGGTGACAAATTAATTGAATTTTGCACAGAAAATGTGTTAACGATAACCAACACGCTTTTTAAACAACATCCAAGAAGACTCTTCACATGGAAGTCTAAAGACAGTTTTACCAAAAATCAGATAGATTTTATTTTAATACAAAGAAGAACGAACGAACGAACGAACGAACGAACAGACTTTATTTTCAAAGGGTAACAAATTGGGCACGCAGGCCCGTCTTACATTCGGCCCTTCCACTCACTCAGCTTTCTTTCATCAACAGTGCATAGGAAAAAACATTGTCACATGAATTTTGTAAACATAAACAATGCATATTACTATGTTATGAGACACATCCACCACCCACCCACACATCCCCCATTCACTCCAACTCCCCCACCCAACCACACACATAACCCACACACACATACATTCCCCCACCCATCCACCACATCCCTACACCTACATATCTCCCCACACACACCTCTCACAAACCACACATCCCATCCACCTACACCCCAAGCACACATACATTCAATAACCCACACATCCCCCACCTACACACATCTCCCCACCCACTCACATATCCTCTACCCGTCCCATTACCCACCAACAATCACTCACCCACATATCCTCCTCCACCCACACACCTCCACCCACCCAGCCAAACACACATTCCTCAGCCACACACACATCTCCCCGTCAACTCACATATTCCGCACCTACCCACACACAAATTCCGCACCCACCCACATAATCTCCCATCTCCCCCAGCCCACTCACAGATCCCGAGCCCACACCTACAAACATCCCCCACCATCTCCTAACCTGCACACACTCACCCACCCACATATCCTCTACCCACCCATCCCCCAACCAAACATCCCTTAACCACACACCCTTACTCATATACAATCACCCACCCACACATCCTCTACCCAACCACACATCCTCCATCCACCCATCCCCCAGCCACACATCCCTTAACCACACACCCCTACCCATATACACACACATCCCCACCCACGCACAATCTCCCCACCCATACCCACCACCAACACATCCCCCATTCACAAACACACACCTCCCATCCACGCACACACAACCCACACACACATCCCCAACTCATACACTCATCCCCAGACACACGTACTTATCCCTCAACCACTAACACCCACACATCCCTTACCCACTCATCAACACATACATCTCCTATCTACCCACCCACACTCACACACCCCAACCACCCATCTAAGCACACATCCCCACCCTCACACACATCCTTCACCCACCCGAAAACCCAACCACACCTTCACCCACCCACACACACATCATTTATCCACAACCAGCTCCCCTCCCACACAACACCACACCCACACACATCCCAAAGACACATCCCTCACCCACACACACATCTCCCCACACATCTCCTACCCATCCACACATCCCCCAACTACAATCACCCTCATTACCCACACATACATCCTCCATCCAGCCACACACCCCCACCCAGCCAGACATATCCCCCACCCACACACACATCTCCAAATCCATCACCCACACCCATCATGCACCCCTCCCCAACCCACATACATCCCCCACACATATCTCACCCACACACACTCCCCACCCAGCCACCCAAACATCCCACACCCATACACATCCCTCACCCACACCCCCAAACCCACAACCACCCCCACCTGCACACATCTCCCACCCACCACATATCCCCACACCCACATCTCCCCACCCATACATATACCCCCACCCATCCCATAACCCATCATCAATCATCCACCAACATATCCTCCTCCACCCACTCACCCACAACCACCTAGCCAAACACACATCCCCACCCACACACACATCTCCCCGCCACCCCATACATCCCGCACGTACCCACACACAAATCCCCCACCCATCCAAACACACATCCCCTTATCCCCCAACCTACTATTATGATCAAACTCCCACACTTTACACACACATACAGTGACGATTGTCGTGAGCATTGTCGCAAAATTGTAAAGAAAATGGAGAAAAATTGTACATATACATTTTGTAACTTGAAAATTAGTGATGCAATTCAACTCTCTCTCTCTCTCTCTCTCTCTCTCTCTCTCTCTCTCTCTCTCTCTCTCTCTCTCTCTCTCTCTCTCTCTCTCTCTCTCTCTCTCTCTCATACTCTGTAATTCTCTCACCCACTCTACAGTGATGTACATGTGTTCATGTTATAAATTATAACATCAGTTGGCATTCAAAATGGTAATATGAACATGAGAATACACAACATATATGGAATAGCATGTTAAGTCACTCTCTCCATCTTTCATTTACTTAATATCACACTCTCTTTCACTCTAACTCACACACAGACAGACACACACCCTCTCGCTATCAAATACACACTCCCTCGCGTGCGCAAGAAAGCATATACACATACACACACGAACATACACACAACACACACACGCAAATACACACATATCCCCACGCACACATACACACCCATATACACATACTCACACACACACACACAAATACACACTCCCTCGCATACACTGCATGCATGCACACATACACACAATCATGCACTCACATACACGAACATATATATATATATATATATATATATATATATATATATATATATATATATATATATATATATATATATATATATATATATATATATATATACCCGCACATACATATAAACACACGCATACATTTACGCACACATATAAACATACTTACACACACAAGCACACATACAAACACACATTTACACACACTTACACATACGCACCCACATTCAGACGTGCACACACGTCATAAGCACACGCATACACACATATGGACACACGTGCACACTAACCCATCCACCCACACACTTACTCACACATACACGCTGCCTCACATAATCTCACCCTCTCACTCACTCATTTACTCTCTAAACCACACTAACTCACTCTCTTACAAGCACAGACAAGTACACAGACACACACACATTCACCCACTCTCTCTCTTTCTCACCCTTCAATCACCTGCACATCCCACACCTCCCCACCTCTCACACATCTCCCCTCCCACACAAATCTCCACCCATAAACACATTCCCCCCCCCACACACACCCCCCACATACCTTCCCCATACACATCCCCGCCCACACATCTCCCCACCAACTCACACATCCTCCACCTACAAACATTCTCGCCACCCACACATACATTTTCCACCCGCTTACATTTACCCCATCCACACTCACACACTCCCACCCACGCAGACATATCCCATTCACAGACACCCCCACACTCATCCCCCACACCCATTACACACTCATCCCCCAACCCACACAATCTCCTTACACACCCATTCACCCACCAAAACAAAAAAAAAGCGTAAAATTAGTGATGCAATTCAATCTCTCTCTCTCTCTCTCTCTCTCTCTCTCTCTTGCTCTCTCTCTCTTGCTCTCTCTCTCTCGCTTACTCTCTCTCTCTCTCTCTCTCTCTCTCTCTCTCTCTCACTCACATCACAGTAATGTTATATTATTCATGATAAAATGAAATGGCATACAAAATGATAAGATGATAATAACCCCCCCCCCCAATATATATATATATATATATATATCCATTGGCACCTAGCCGTCTTGACAGACGATAGTTTGTGCTTTAAAAAGGCATAATAACTTTTAACTATGGTGGTAGCGAGTGTGACTGATAAGGCCAATTTGCGCTGTAAATGTCCGTTCACAGTGGGTGCATGTGAACACGTGGTCATTTCCACCATCATGCACCATCTTACGTCTCAAACGCTTGGTGTGTGACTTTTCTGCAATAATTTTCTCCTTTGACTTTATTCCATTTCTGATATTTGCCCTCCATGCAACACGTTCAGCGGCGACTTGCTCCCAATGTGCATTATCAATGCCTGTATCAATCATGTCCCGCTTACACACATCTTTGTATCGTAGTAGAGGCCGACCCTGAGATCTCTTACCCATCTGTAATTCACCAAAAAAGATATCCTTTGGTATTCTACCATCATCCATCCTCCTAAGATGTCCTATCCATCTAAGTCTACGAAGACTGAGCATGGAATAAACTGCCACACAACCTGATCTTTCCAATACTTCAGTATTTGTGATTTTGTCTTGCCACTTAATACCAAGAATTCTTCGCAGACACCGCATATGAAAGCTGTTTAAATTGTTCTCTTGGTGTGAGTAAGTTGTCCAGGTTTCACTGCCATAGAGAAGAGTACTAAGGACACAGGCTTGATAGACAAGGACTTTTGTTTTGGCAGTAAGCTTCCTGTTCTCCCAGACTCTTTTTCTTAACCTGTTCATTGTTGTTGCTGCCTTACCAATCCGGATGTTGATTTCCTGATCTAGGGATAATTTGCTATTTACCACTGATCCTAGATATGTAAAATGGTCTACTATCTCTAGTTCGGCGTCGTCAATAAAGATTGATGGTACCTCATGTGCACCTTGTGACATAATCTGTGTCTTCTTTTTGCTAATTGTTAAACCAAATTCAGAACAAGCATTGGAGAATGCAGATAGTAGACATTGCAATTCTTCCTCAGAGTGGGTCGTAACTGCAGCATCATCTGCAAAAAGCAACTCTCTGATCAGTACCCTCCTAATTTTGGTCTTAGCCTTCAATCTCTGAGCATTGTAGAGGCCGCCATCTGAGCGTGAGTGAATGTATATACCACCATCCTGATCACGAAATGCATATTTCAGTAGAAGTGAAAAGTATATTCCAAAGAGGGTGGGAGCTAGTACACAACCTTGCTTAACTCCACTCTTGATTTCAAATTCTTCAGAAGTTGCACCATCAAACTTGATTATACCCTTCATGCCTGTGTGGAACGATTCCACAATGGACAGAAGAGTTGGTGGGCAGCCAATCTTCTTTAGTGCCTTGAACAGACCCTCACGACTGACCAAATCAAATGCCTTTGTGAGGTCGATGAAGGCAATAAACAGTGGTTGATTCTGTTCACGGCATTTTTCTTGCATTTGTCGCAATGAGAATATCATATCAGTGGTAGACCGGTTCTGTCGAAAGCCACACTGTGATTCGGGGTAGACTTGATCTCCTAGGACTTGAAGTCTGCGCAGAACAATTCTGGCAAATACTTTTCCAACAATACACAGAAGTGAGATACCCCTATAGTTGTTGCAGTCGCTCCGATCGCCCTTGTTCTTGTACAGTGTTATGATGCTTGAATCTTTGAAATCCTGTGGGACTTGTCCTTCACGCCAGCATAGCTCTATTAGCTGGTGGATCTGTATAGTGAGTGTGTCTTGCCCACTCCTGATAACCTCTATTGGAATCCCATCCTTACCTGGAGCCTTGCCAGATGCAAGTTCATTTATAGCACACTTAACTTCTGTTATGGTGGGAAGTGTGTCCAGGTGGTCAAGAGTTGGTAGAGCCTCTATGGCGTTGAGGGCATCATCCGCTAGTTTGGTCTCACTTGAGTAAAGCTCCAAATAGTGCTCTACCCATCTGTCCATCTGCTGTTTCTTATCAGTGATGACTTCTCCAGTCAAGGTTTTCAATGGTGCACTTCTTTTGATCACTGGACCACAAGCTTTCTTTATTCCTTCATACATGCTTCTTATGTCTCCCTTATCACTTGCGATTTGAATGGACTCACATAACTTGATCCAATAATCATTTGCACACTGCCTAGGCAGCCTTTTGCACATCCTTCCTAGCTTGCCTTAGCTCACTCAGAGTGTTACGCGTTGGTCTTTCCTTGTTTCTTAAGAGAGCTTTCTTCTTCTTATCAATCAGGGGCTGCAGAGTCTCGCTGTTGGCCGCAAACCAGTCCTGCCTCTTATGATCCACAGTGCCGTAAACCCCTACGGCAGTTTTATAAAGAGTTTCCTTAATTTGACCCCACTTTTCATTTACTGTACAATTTTCTGGTGTATCAGTGAAAGCATCTTCAAGTTGCTGTTGAAACTGAAAGCACTTTTCAGGATCATGAGTGTTAATAATATTAATCCTGGGGCTAGATTTGTGTTTAGCTGTGTAGATTCTCTTTGGTCTCAGTCTAACCCTTGCAACAACCAAAGAATGATCCGTATCACAGTCAGCACTGTGGTAACTACGAGTCAATGATATATGGTTCAGATGTTGTCTCCGTGTGATGATGAAGTCCAGCTGGTGCCAATGGCCGGATCTTGGATGTTTCCATGTGACCTTATGCATCTCTTTTGTTTTAAAAAAAAGAGTTTGTAATACATAGGTCATTACTGGTGCAATGCTCCAGCAGCCTTTGCCCATTTTCATTCATGCGACCGATGTTGTATTTTCCAAGGCACACTGGCCATGAACTTGAGTCCTTGCCCACACGAGCATTGAAATCACCGAGCATATAAATGTAGTCAGATTTTGGAACTGCCTTGATCACGGAGTCTAACTCCTCATAGAACAAATCCTTCACATCATCAGAGGAATCGAGTGTCGGTGCATATGCAGTAATAATGGTGGCAAACCCAAAAGAGGTTGCCAAGCGCAGGGATAATAGTCTTTCATTTCCTCCTGCTGGAATTTCAATCATTCCCAGTAGCGAATTCTTCACTGCAAAGCCCACACCGTGTTGCCTTTTTTCTGCCTGCCCTCTACCCTTCCAGAAAAAGGTGTAGTTGTTTTCCCTGAGTGACCCTTCCTCAGCGAGGCGAGTCTCCTGCAGGCCAGCAATATCAATGTTAAGACGATTGAGTTCGGCATCAATCACAGCCGTTTTTCTCACATCGTCAATATTGGTCAAGTCAGTGGAAAATCCTGGACACATGGTTCTCACGTTCCAGGTTGCAAGCCGTAGCTTGAGGTTTCTATTTTTATTTTTGTTTGTACCTGGTGCATTGGTTTTACAGCCTGCGATTCAGATTTTGTCCTAGCCCCAAGCACCCATTGAAGCAGGCAGGCTGTGGCGGATCAGCACCCAATTGGCTGGGGGCTGCCCAGCTTGAGGCGGGCGGTAGCTGATCAGTGACACCTATAGGTGTCTCCCACCGTCAGAGGCAACGCGTGGCGCCCCATGTCTACGCCAACTGACAAGGACTTATAACCCGTAACAGTTGCCTCTCGCTTTGATTCCGAGACCAGTTAAGACCAGGGATGGAGTTATTGCCTCTCCATAGCACAAAGCCTGGGCTAAAATATAGAGATCATGTGTTGCCCATGCAGCATGATCCCTCTCTCGGCCCGCCTAGTTCACTCCAGAGGAAAGGTAACACCCCTACATCTGGAACAAGACAAGCTGCAGAAGCTGCCGGATCAACAAAGCAATGCTCTAACTGTCCGCCTGTCGGAGCTTCGATCCTAGACCAGTCGCCAACCAAGGCTTAGGGCCTGGTCTGCCCTGCCATGACAATTTTGTCTTTAGCTTGCATTTCCTCGCACCAGGGTAAGGCTTGTACCCTCCCAATTGCGCTCTTCTGCCCGAAGCCGTTGGCACAATGTGGGGTGTCGGGTTTGGTAAGCGCCGCCCAACGTTCGGCGCTATATATATATATATATATATATATATATATATATATATATATATATATATATATATATATATATATATATATATATATATGGAATGGCATGTTACAGGACAATCAAGTGGCATTAAACGATACCTCGTAATATGAAAGATGAGAATACATAAAAAAATATGGAATAGCATGTTACATGAAATGCGTGCGCTCAACTCTCTCTCTCTCTCTCTCTCTCTCTCTCTCTCTCTCTCTCTCTCTCTCTCTCTCTCTCTCTCTCTCTCTCTCTCTCTCTCTTCTCTCACACACATGAGATCAAGAATAACATCTGCAAAAACCCAACGAAGTGCAGACTGTGATACAGATCATCAGTTATTAGAAGCAGATCTGAAATTAAAACTCAACAAGCTTACCAGAGGACCAAGGCCACTTCTTTTTGATCTCACAATAACACCATATGCATACAACATAGACGTTAGGAATCGCTTTGGGGTCTTGATGTCTGTATATGAGAAATTGACACCTGATGAACTGGCAGTACAAGCTAGAGATATCTTGATAACTGCAGCGAAAGATTTCATTCCGACCAAGAAAAAGCAACTTAAGCCATGGATTACATGAGACACGTTAGAATTAATAAAACAACGAAGGGAGCTGAAACGGAAACATACAAATACCTGGGTACAATCTTCAACTGCTCCAACATCATAAGGGAAGAAATACAAACTAGAATCAACTCTGGAAATAAGATATACTATGCACTACAACATCTACTAAAATCAAAGGCGCTATCTCGTAACACCAAAATCACAATATACAAAACACTGATCAGACCAGTTGTGCTGTATGGCTCTGAAACCTGGGGTACAACGAAAGGAGACGAAGCCTTGTTACAAACCTTTGAGAACAAAATTTTAAGACGCATCTTTGGACCCATTAGGGATACACAAAGTGGAGAGTGGAAAAGAAGAAGTAACAAAGACATTTATGATCTGTTTAAGTCCCCGTTAATCACTGGTATCATGAAGGCTAGTAGACTACAATGGCTGGGGCATATAGAAAGAATGGAAGATAATAGGGAAACAAAACTCGCTTACACTCAGGAAATAAATTACCGTAGACCCCGAGGTAGACCAAGAAGGCGGTGGAGAGATAATACATATACAGACCTACAAGCACTTGGAATCAACGACTGACAAGAGAAGGTCCACCAGAGAGACGAATGGAGACGGATTGTATCTGCAGCAAAGAACTTCAATGGCTCGGAACGCTGAAGAAGAAGAAGAACGAAGGGAGCTGAAACAGAAAGGAGATGAATCCGATATCAGCAGGATGAAGTATAAATGTTTAACTCGAGAAATAAGAAAGGAGATGAATCCGATAACAGCAGGATGAAGTATAAATCTTTAACTCGAGAAATAAGAAAGGAAATGAATCCGATAACAGCAGGATGAAGTATAAATCTTTGACTCGAGAAATAAGAAAGAACACAAGAAAGGACAAAAATCAACATATACAAGATTGCTGTACCTGAATAGAGCAATATCATAAGACTCGAAGAGATTAAGAAATGTTCAAAGAAATGAAGTTATTGACAAGAAATGTTCAATCTCAATTGAATGTTATCTGTGACAAGATGGGAAATACCTTAACAGAATCTAGACAAATTCTAGAAAGATGGCAGGAGGACTGCAGTGGAATGTATGATATGAGTGACAGTGAAGATATGAATGAGATACATGAGCCAATGACAGCAGAGACAGAATCTGAACCCTCATTAGATGAAATTGCTTGGGCTATAAAGAACCTGAAGAATGGTAAATCACCTGGATGTGATGAGATACCAGCTGAACTAATTAAAGCGGGAGGAGAAGAAAGCATACACATATATCATGCATTATGTACAAAGATTTGGAAATATGGTATATGGCCAACAGATTGGAAACGAACTACCTTCATTCCAATACCAAAAAAGGGCAACCTGAAATTATGCACCAACTATAGAACTGTTGCCCTGATCAGTCATGCAAGTAAAATTCTACTAAAAGTCATAATGCGAAGACTTCGTAAGAAAATGGAAGAAGAGATTAACGTGGTTCAAGCTGGATTTAGACAAGGAAGAGGAACAAGAGATCACATATTCAACATGCGTTTAATAATAGAGAAGTGCAGAGAATTTAATGTAAACCTATTCTCATGTTTTGTGGATTATTCAAAGGCATTTGACTGTGTACAACATCAGAAACTTTGGGAAATCATGAGGAATATGGGCTTTCCATCACATGTAGTACAACTCATAAAAATGCTCTATCTAGACCAACAAGCAGCAGTTAGAATAGATGGCGAGACATCAGATTGGTTTGACATCAAGCAAGGAGTCCGTCAGGGCTGCGTGCTGTCACCCTATTTGTTTAACCTGTACGCCGAAAATATAATGAGAAATGTAAGAGATGATATAAACAGGGAGCTATATGATGCCCTAAATATCGGCGGTCATGACATACCAGAGATTCGATATGCTGATGATACAGTATTACTATCCACAACACAGAATGGCATAGAAAACCTAATAGCCTCAACCCAATTGAATAGTGAAAATCACAACTTATATCTTAACATAGCAAAAACAAAGATAATGCATACAGATAAAACTACTATGGAGAAAGAAATATACATTAATGGGGGAAAATTGGAGGTGGTGGAAAATTTTGAATATCTTGGGTCATTGATTACCAATAACGGTGACACAATGAAAGAAATTAAACGGCGACTATCCATTGCTCTTCAAAGACTAAAACAGATGAATAAATTATGGAGTGGGACAGACAGAACTACAAAAATTAGATTTTTAAGAGCATGCATCTTTCCCATTGCAACATACGCCTGTGAGACATGGACACTTACTAAACAAGCTGAACAGCGCATAAACGCCTTTGAATATAAATGTTATAGACGAGTTCTAAGAATATCTTGGGTAAAGAAAAGAACAAATGCATCCATACTTCAAGAGTTGAATATTGAGGAGGGTTGGCTATTAAAGACGATAAAACAAAGAAAATTGAAGTATTTTGGTCACTTGAAACGTCACGAAAGATTGGAGAGAACAATAATGGAAGGGTATATGCCTGGGAAGAGAGGAAGAGGAAGGCCAAAGAGAAGATGGGTGCAGGATGTGGCGGATGATCTCCAGATGGCTGTATCAGACGCGGGACATCTTGCTTGTGATCGAGAGGTTTTCCGGAAGGTTGTTATGGGAGCGAGGTTCTGCAAAGGACATGCTACTGAATGAATGAATGAGCCGGCAGTTGTGACTTGTTCTATATATTGCTCGCCTAGCAGGCTGTTGTGACTTGTTCTATATGTTCTATATATTCCGCTAGCAGCTGTTGGACTTGTTCTATATATTGTCGCTAGCCGGCAATTGTGACTTGTTCTATATATTGCCGCTAGCAGGCTGTTGTGATTTGTTCTATATATTGTCGCCAGCCGGCAATTGTGACTTGTTCTATATATTATGGCTTGTAGGCGGTTGTGACTTGTTCTATATATTGTCGCTAGCCGGCAGTTGTGACTTGTTCTATGTTTAAACCACATATTGTTCTGATCCGTTGCTTCAGGTGCCACCAAAAAGATTATTTTTCAATATGAATCCATCCGTGCCTTCTGATGTCTTTTAGGTTACTGGAATCTGGACCACAGAATTGTGCTTACCTCAATAAATGAGACAGTTGTGTCTCACGTTTTCTTTATAAGTCGAGACAAGTGTGACATAAAGCTGTCTATGTCGAAGAATGAGACATACATGTGAACGTTTTCTTAATATTATTATAAGTCGAGACAAGACTGACATAAAGCTGTCAAAACGTTAGACAGTTGTGTCTGGAACTTTCCAAATCTTGACCATGTTTCTACAATGGACCCAAATAATCTGAGATTTGGGTGTCAAGGACCACCATTCTGCGTAGGCACGAATTAATGAATATTTGTAGTTCGTTAGTAACTCTTTCTGTCATTCGTCACGTTTCTGCTCCACACAGTAGTACTTATTTCACCCTAGAGTTAAATATTCTAAGTTTTTAAACTAAAGTTCAGTTTAATTTCTGTTGACTTCCACAAATCACATAGTGCTATGAAAGCTCCTCTGGTCCTTTGCATTCTTATTTTCATATCTCTATCTATTCTCCAGCCTCTGCCTATATTGCTGCCTAAATATGTATTTGTGCATCTTGAAGTGAGATTTCACCAAGATCAGGTTGCTATTTCCTTGGTTTAATCTCATTATCTTTGTCTTTTTCCTGTGAAATTTTATAGCTAATTATAGTCACCTTTCATCGTGTGTGTTGAATTTGTCTTGCGACTGGCTTTGTGCATGTGAATTGAGGGCAATGTCGGCATCTCCAGCCCTGATACTACTGACTGGCATCTCCAGCCATGATACTACTGACTAGCATCCCCTACCATGACAATACTGACTGGCATCCCCTACCATGATACTACTGACTGGCATCTCCAGCCCTGATACTACTGACTAGCATCTCCAGCCATGATAATATTGACTGGCATCCCCTACCATGATAATACTGACTGGCATCCCCTACCATGATACTACTGACTAGCATCTCCAGCCATGATACTACTGACTAGCATCCCCTACCATGATAATACTGACTGGCATCCCCTACCATGATAATACTGACTGGCATCCCCTACCATGATAATACTGACTGGCATCCCCTACCATGATACTACTGACTGGCATCTCCAGCCCTGATACTACTGACTGGCATCCCCTACCATGATAGACCTGACTGGCATCCCCTACCATGATACTACTGACTGGCATCTCCAGCCATGATACTACTGACTGGCATCCCCTAGCCATGATACTACTGACTGGCATCCCCTAGCCATGATACTACTGACTGGCATCCACTACCATGATACTACTGACTGGCATCCTCCAGCCATGATACTACTGACTAGCATCCCCTAGCCATGATACTACTGACTGGCATCCCCTAGCCATGATACTACTGACTAGCATCTCCAGCCATGATACTACTGACTGGCATCCCCTACCATGATACTACTGACTGGCATCTCCCAACCATGATACTACTGACTGGCATCCCCTACCATGATACTACTGACTGGCATCCCTAGCCATGATACTACTGACTGGCATCTCCAACCATGATACTACTGACTGGCATCTCCAGCCCTGATACTACTGACTGGCATCCCCTACCATGATAATACTGACTGGCATCCCCTACCATGATACTACTGACTAGCATCCCCTACCATGATAATACTGACTGGCATCCCCTACCATGATACTACTGACTGGCATCTCCAGCCCTGATACTACTGACTGGCATCTCCAGCCATGATACTACTGACTGGCATCCCCTACCATGATACTACTGACTAGCATCCCCTACCATGATACTACTGACTGGCATCTCCAGCCATGATACTACTGACTAGCATCCCCTACCATGATAATACTGACTAGCATCCCCAGCCATGATACTACTGACTGGCATCCCCAGCCATGATACTACTGACTGGCATCTCCAGCCATGATACTACTGACTGGCATCTCCAGCCATGATACTACTGACTGGCATCTCCAGCCATGATACTACTGACTGGCATCTCCAGCCATGATACTACTGACTAGCATCTCCAGCCATGATACTACTGACTGGCATCTCCAGCCATGATACTACTGACTGGCATCTCCAGCCATGATACTACTGACTGGCATCTCCAGCCATGATACTACTGACTGGCATCTCCAGCCATGATACTACTGACTGGCATCCCCAACCATGATAATACTGACTAGCATCTCCAGCCATGATACTACTGACTGGCATCTCCAGTCATGATACTACTGACTGGCATCTCCAGCCTTGATACTACTGACTGGCATCTCCAGCCATGATACTACTGACTGGCATCTCCAGCCATGATACTACTGACTAGCATCTCCAGCCCAGATACTACTGACTAGCATCCCCAGCCATGATACTACTGACTGGCATCTCCAGCCATGATACTACTGACTGGCATCCCCTACCATGATACTACTGACTAGCATCCCCAGCCATGATACTACTGACTGGCATCTCCAGCCATGATACTACTGACTAGCATCCCCTACCATGATACTACTGACTGGCATCCCCAGCCATGATACTACTGACTGGCATCCCCTGCCATGATACTACTGACTGGCATCCCCAGCCATGATACTACTGACTGGCATCCCCAGCCATGATACTACTGACTGGCATCCCCAGCCATGATACTACTGACTGGCATCCCCAGCCATGATACTACTGACTGGCATCCCCAGCCATGATACTACTGACTGGCATCCCCAGCCATGATACTACTGACTGGCATCTCCAACCATGATACTACTGACTGGCATCCCATGCCATGATACTACTGACTGGCATCCCCTGCCATGATACTACTGACTGGCATCTCCAGCCATGATACTACTGACTGGCATCCCATGCCATGATACTACTGACTGGCATCCCCTGCCATGATACTACTGACTGCATCTCCAACCATGATACTACTGACTGACATCTCCAACCATGATACTACCTGACTGGCATCTCCAACCATGATACTACTGACTGGCATCTCCAACCATGATACTACTGACTGACATCCTCAGGTCCAAGGACCTTGTACAGAAGACATTGTACCAGGAACTTTCCTGAGAAGTAAAGGCGGCAGACTTAATGTCGACAACATCATCCAATGAGTGCCGGTTATTCTGAAATGTATATACATGAGCTTGGGTCAACCCTGGAATGTCGTGGGGATGTGGCTGTATGGAAATATATGTCGTAGTTCATGGACACAAAAGCAATCAAATACAGAGGTTCTGGAAAAACTGGAAAACAAAATATATTGATGAAAGACGTTAAAAAGAGGCAAGTGAAATATTTCGGCCACGTTAAAAGACATAACACTCTTACAAAGTCATACTAGACGATAAGGTTAAATGCAAGCGAGCAAGAGGTAGATAACGTTACAAATGGGAAGATAACATTAAGAGATGGACGAACATCAATCTGACAGAATGTACAGCCAGGACGAGAGACAGACAGTGTTGGAGATCCATTGCAGCCAACCTTCATTGTGTAGACAGCACCTGATTGATATGCTTAAGTTTACATAAGAAAGCAGGAAATGCCCTCGACAGCTAATCAGTAATCTAAACCTTGTGAAAGAGACACACAGACAGCTTCTGGCGTTTGTTGTGGCTACTCACAGAGGAACTGTTGTTTTCAATACTCACAGAGCAACTTTTGAGAACGTTGTAAATTCTTTCTCTTCCGACAGACAGTCTGTTGACAGACCGGCAAGAAACGAACTTAGGTTCATCGCCTCCATCGCCTGAGATAACAGAAATGTACACACTCATACATATATAACTGACTGTCACTTGGCGCAATGGCGTGGTGGCTAGATCGCCTGCCTTCATACCCAGCGGTCATGCGTGTCAATTTTAAAAATCAAAAACAAAATCACTTAGATTCGATGGTTGTCTTTCCCTTGACCTGTGCTTCTGGTCGGCTCAGACTAAAGTGGGTAGCAGGGAATGTGCTGGGAAATAAAGGCGACTGGTCCTATATTGGCCACAGGACTCATGGAGTGTCGATTAGTCAACAACTGTGTCGCTAGCACCGTACACCCTGTATACATGAAGAGTGTACAAGAGGTGATTTACTGACTGTCTCTGTGTACTAATTGACTGAATATACTGTCTCGGTGTACTAACTGACTGACTATACTGTCTCTGTGTACTAATTGACTGACTATACTGTCTCTGTGTACTAATTGACTGACTATACTGTCTCTGTGTACTAATTGACTGACTATACTGTCTCTGTGTACTAATTGACTGACTATACTGTCTCTGTGTACTAAATGACAATACTGTCTCTGTGTACTAATAGACTGACTATACTGTCTCTGTGTACTAATTGACTGACTATACTGTCTCTGTGTACTAATTGACTGACTATACTGTCTCTGTGTACTAATTGACTGACTATACTGTCTCTGTGTACTAATTGACTGACTATACTGTCTCTGTGTACTAATTGACTGACTATACTGTCTCTGTGTACTAATTGACTGACTATACTGTCTCTGTGTACTAATTGACTGACTATACTGTCTCTGTGTACTAATTGACTGACTATACTGTCTCTGTGTACTAATTGACTGACTATACTGTCTCTGTGTACTAATTGACTGACTATACTGTCTCTGTGTACTAATTGACTGACTATACTGTCTCTGTGTACTAATTGACTGACTATACTGTCTCTGTGTACTAATTGACTGACTATACTGTCTCTGTGTACTAATTGACTGACTATACTGTCTCTGTGTACTAATTGACTGACTATACTGTCTCTGTGTACTAATTGACTGACTATACTGTCTCTGTGTACTAATTGACTGACTATACTGTCTCTGTGTACTAATTGACTGACTATACTGTCTCTGTGTACTAATTGACTGACTATACTGTCTCTGTGTACTAATTGACTGACTATACTGTCTCTGTGTACTAATTGACTGACTATACTGTCTCACTAATTGACTGACTATACTGTCTCTGTGTACTAATTGACTGACTATACTGTCTCTGTGTACTAATTGACTGACTATACTGTCTCTGTGTACTAATTGATTGACTATACTGTCTCTGTGTACTAATTGACTGACTATACTGTCTCTGTGTACTAATTATTGACTGACTATACTGTCTCTGTGTACTAATTATTGACTGACTATACTGTCTCTGTGTACTAATTGACTGACTATACTGTCTCTGTGTACTAATTGATTGACTATACTGTCTCTGTGTACTAATTGACTGACTATACTGTCTCTGTGTACTAATTATTGACTGACTATACTGTCTCTGTGTACTAATTGATTGACTTATACTGTCTCTGTGTACTAATTATTGACTGACTATACTGTCTCTGTGTACTAATTATTGACTGATTATACTGTCTCTGTGTACTAATCATTGACTGATTATACTGTCTCTGTGTACTAATTGACTGACTATACTGTCTCTGTGTACTAATTGATTGACTATACTGTCTCCTTGTACTAATTGACTGACTATACTGTCTCTGTGTACTAATTGACTGACTATACTGTCTCTGTGTACTAATTATTGACTGACTATACTGTCTCTGTGTACTAATTGACTGACTATACTGTCTCTGTGTACTAATTGACTGACTATACTGTCTCTGTGTACTAATATTGACTGACTATACTGTCTCTGTGTACTAATTGACTGACTATACTGTCTCTGTGTACTAATTGACTGACTATACTGTCTCTGTGTACTACTTGACTGACTATACTGTCTCTGTGTACTAATTGACTGACTATACTGTCTCTGTGTACTAATTATTGACTGACTATACTGTCTCTGTGTACTAATTATTGACTGACTATACTGTCTCTGTGTACTAATTATTGACTGATTATACTGTCTCTGTGTACTAATTGACTGACTATACTGTCTCTGTGTACTAATTATTGACTGATTATACTGTCTCTGTCTACTAATTATTGACTGACTATACTGTCTCTGTGTACTAATTGACTGACTATACTGTCTCTGTGTACTAATTGACTGACTATACTGTCTCTGTGTACTAATTGACTGACTATACTGTCTCTGTGTACTAATTGACTGACTATACTGTCTCTGTGTACTAATTGACTGACTATACTGTCTCTGTGTACTAATTGACTGACTATACTGTCTCTGTGTACTAATTGACTGACTATACTGTCTCTGTGTACTAATTGACTGACTATACTGTCTCTGTGTACTAATTGACTGACTATACTGTCTCTGTGTACTAATTGACTGACTATACTGTCTCTGTGTACTAATTGACTGACTATACTGTCTCTGTGTACTAATTGACTGACTATACTGTCTCTGTGTACTAATTGACTGACTATACTGTCTCTGTGTACTAATTGACTGACTATACTGTCTCTGTGTACTAATTGATTGACTATACTATCTCTGTGTACTAATTGACTGACTATACTGTCTCTGTGTACTAATTGACTGACTTTACTATCTCTGTGTACTAATTGACTGACTATACTGTCTCTGTGTACTAATTGACTGACTATACTGTCTCTGTGTACTAATTGACTGACTATACTGTCTCTGTGTACTAACTATTGACTGACTATACTGTCTCTGTGTACTAATTGATTGACTATACTGTCTCTGTGTACTAATTGACTGACTATACTGTCTCTGTGTACTAATTGACTGACTATACTGCAGTAACATACATGGGTGGCTGGATTTTGCAGCTAGTTTTTCTACGGAATGAATAAGTCAGTCCAGAGACCCCCCCCCTCCCCCTCCCCCTTTATAACACCCCTACAACAAAACATCTTCTGCATACAATGTCAACGCGCTCTGTCTGTCTTACATTCAACGGTAATGACTAATACTGTTTGCATATGTTATTTTGCATTTTCTGAAACGCAACATTTAATTGATCTGTTCCGCTTCTATTCTTTGTCATGCATCTTCCACCTGATGGTATGATCACCCCTAGAGATTTAATTTGTTCATCTTCGTTAAGCATTTTCCCTTCCATTAATATATCACATTTTGATGTTATCTATTTCTTGTGTATAAACATTCTTTCTGGTTTCTTGATATTCAAATTAAAGTCAATCATTTGGTCCCTTTCTACTACTTTAGTGCCCAACAGTCTAATATTAGTAATTCGTCGTTTCTAATATTAGTAATTTCAGACTGTTTTAGCCCGTATTGTGCAACACCTGTTGAGTACTTTTTTAACTAATAAAGTCACGATGAGACATTTTGTGTTGGTGCGCGCACCGTAACATGAGACATAAATTGTAACCTGAGACAGACTCCGTAACCTAAAGCAGACATCATAACCTGAGACAGATAACATAACCTGAGACAGATAACATAACCTGAGACAGATAACATAACCTGAGACAGATAACATAACCTGAGACAGATAACATAACCTGAGACAGATAACATAACCTGAGACAGACAACATAACCTGAGACAGATAACATAACCTGAGACAGATAACATAACATGAGACAGGCACCATAACCTGAAACAGACAATAGAACCTGAGGCAGGCAACATAACCTGAGACAGGCACCATAACCTGAGACAGGCAATAGAACCTGAGACAGGCAACATAACCTGAGACAGGCAATAGAACCTGAGACAGGCAACATAACCTGAGACAGACAATAGAACCTGAGACAGGCAACATAACCTGAGACAAGCAACATAACCTGAGATAGGCAACATAACCTGAGACAGGCAACATAACCTGAGACAGACAACATAACCTGAGACAGGCAACATAACCTGAGACAGGCAACATAACCTGAGATAGGCAACATAACCTGAGACAGGCAACATAACCTGAGACAGGCAACATAACCTGAGACAGACAATAGAACCTGAGACAGGCAACATAACCTGAGACAGGCAACATAACCTGAGATAGGCAACATAACCTGAGACAGGCAACATAACCTGAGACAGACAGCATAACCTGAGACAGGCAACATAACCTGAGATAGGCAACATAACCTGAGACAGGCAACATAACCTGAAGCAGACAACATAACCTGAGACAGGCAACATAACCTGAGACAGGCAACATAACCTGAGATAGGCAACATAACCTGAGACAGGCAACATAACCTGAAGCAGACAACATAACCTGAGACAGGCAACATAACCTGAGACAGGCAACAAAACCTGAAGCAGACAACATAACCTGAGACAGGCAACATAACCTGAGACAGGCAACATAACCTGAGACAGGCAACATAACCTGAGACAGGCAACATAACCTGAGACAGACAACATAACCTGAGACAGGCAACAACCTGAGACAGACAACATAACATGAAGCAGACAACATAACCTGATGCAGACAACATAATCTGAGGCAGACAACACAACATTAAGCAGACAAATTAACCTGAAGGATACAACATAACCTGAGGCAGACAACATAATATGAGGCAGACAACATAATATGAGGCAGACATGATAACCTGAAGAGACAACATAACCTGAAGCAGACAACATAACCTGAAGCAGACAACATAACCTGAGGCAGACAACACAACCTGAGGCAGACAACATAACCTGAAGCAGACAACATAACCTGAAGCTGACAACATAACTTGAGACAGGTACCATAAACCCCATGAGACAGACAACATAACCTGAGATAGGCACCATAACCTGAGACAGACAACATAACCTGAGACAGTCACCGTAACCTGAAGCAGACAACATAACCTGAGGCAGACAACATAACATGAAGCAGACAACATAACCTGAGGCAGACAACATAACATGAAGCAGACAACATAACTTGAAGCAGGCAACATAATCTGAGGGAGACAACATAACCTGAGGCAGACAACATAACCTGCAGCAGACAACATAACCTCAAGCAGACAACATAACCTGAGGCAGACAACATAACCTGAGACAGACAACATAACCTGAGGCTGACAACATAACATGAGGTAGTCACCGTAACCTAAGGAAGACACCATAACCTTTCAGCGAAGTACCCGTGTCCAATGTCATAATCAAGCTGTTGATGATGCTGATCTATCTTTGGTTCTCCTCCCATGAGAGCGCGTGACAGTTTGTTACACAGCTCTCTAGTTCAAGCTCGGCATGTCCAACTACTGCATACACGTATCAGGCCGACTTCTCTATATAGATTCAGCTCAAGACAGCGGACTCTTGTCTACCAGTCAATGGTTTTAACCCTTATATTTGTGTTAGTGAAGCGACAGCGGGGCTTACTTTTTGGAATTTATAACGAGGTAATTATAAAAGCACAACGGTTATGATGTAAGCTATGATTATGATATAACAAGTTTGTTTATGTTATTGGCATTGATGATGATGATTGTTATGATAATGATGATGCTAATGTTGAGGAAGATCATATTGATAGTGATCACGAAGATGATAATGCTGATGATGACGAAGATGATGATGATTATGGCGATGATCCTGATGATGAATGAGACTTACTTTCTTGAAATACACGTGTAATATCTTCCGCTGAACAGCTATCAGGCAAACATGCACCAATTTGGACTCTGGAAAGCGCCAACAACTCAATGAAATCAGAGATCTATTTTGGAAAATATAATTTAAAAAAACACACACGTTATTTAAATTATATCAAATCTATATTTTGGAAACAGAATAAAGAAACACCTTATCCCAGTGATATCAAATCTCTATTTGGGAAAATATAATTTTAAAACGCAAATAATATGAATAACAGATCTCTAGTTTAGAAAACATAATAATGTCTGGAAACAATAGAGAGTATCTCTCACACACTAATGTACATCACCCATTGAGTGCCAATTAGACAATATAATAATGTCTTGGAATAACGAAGACACAAACAATATATTGCACGATTTATTGCCTGGTATATTTCGCTGCATCTCATCAGGTACATACTGCAGAAATCACACAACATAAAGTGAAATAACTAGATAAATCCTTCAATCTGAAATATACACATATTCGCACAGTAATGTCGATTGTCTACCACGGTAATTTTAAACTGACTAACAGGTCTTTCTGCTTGCACAAGGCCGGCTTACGCAGGTTGATCACTATGGCTTCAGTAAACCTTAACAACCGACTATTCTGTGTGTTGAACCACACACGGAAGGCACTGTCTCTTATAACCACATGACCACTCTCGAGCACGTGTCTCGCCGATGAAGCAGGAATTTTCCTGTGTGTCGGTCTGCCTAGACTACCATCTTCTGTGTGTAGTATCTTGTCCACCCAGTTCGGAATGTGTTCCAACACCCTGTTATGTAACTGTCTGTAACTATCTGCAACTGCCTGAATGTAGCTAATAATAATATCTGACATCAACAAGAGAGCATCTCTCAATCACTAATGGACATCACCCACTGAGTGCCAATTAGTCCCTAAATATATGGGTCAAGCACCATATTCCCGGCATTGTGGTGACGGGGTTACGAATGCAGTTCGCAATCCCGTATATCGCGTTGAAAACACAGCTGCGGATCGCCTGGAGTTGATATTCATACAATGGTATGAGAACCGGTCGTTCAGAAAGCAATGGCAAACTACTAAACGCAAACTTGCCAATACATCACAAGCAGCAAAAAAAACAAAAATTCTGGGGTTGACTGCGACGTCTTGGAATGGATGTTCAACTAACAGTGGGCCCTAGGGTACGTAGAAGGGTCCTGGACTACTTTTTGTGTGCAGTCATGGCGTTTTCCTGTGGTCCTGGACTACTTTCTGAGTGCTGTCATGACTTTTTCCTCAAGTCCTAGATTGCATTTTCAGTGCTGTCATGATTTTTTAAAGGAGTCCTGGACTACTTTTTGAGTGTTGTCATGACGTTTTCCTGGGGTCCTAGACTACTTTTTGAGTGCTGTCATGGCATTTTTTTTTTCTGGGAGCCTGGAATACTTGTTGAGTCCTGTAATGATGGTTTCATGGGGCTCTGGACTACTTGTTGAGTGATGTTATGACGTTTTCCGGGGGTCCAGAACATTGCCGATCACTGGAAATCACAGACATCAGAAACCCAATCGTTGTCAGCTTCCATATACAAGTTAATATTTAGGAAGTCTCTCTATCCCCACGCACAGCCGACGTCAGCTGCAGACGATTTGCAGATGGCCTTGCGTTGATTTCAGTGGTATGAGTGCCTGAACATACCATATGCGTAGTAACTCACAAACAGCCACAGCATCTTGGGGTTGACTGTGACGTTCTGTAAAGGCCATGCAACTAACTTCTATTTGCCATTTGCAAAAGCCCGCGAAAGCTAAATAACACACCCGCAGATAAACACACACACACACACACACACTAAAAACCACGCGCGCGCGCACACACACACACACACACACACACACACATTCAAGGGGCGAGGAATGGAGGTGTGATGTTGGAATACAAATATACACTGCATAAATAATATTCAGAAATGTACAGGAAACTCTTGTGGAAATCTATTTACTGATGAGAGACAGGGACGCGTGGAAGTGGAATAAGACCATAATATAGTTAGAGCGGCAAGACTGAAATTGCTAGCACGTCCTACGCTGTGAAGGAGGCACTGCAGGCAAACGAATTCCTCATCATCAAGTGACTGGCCATTTAGCGTAAGCGATCATGCTTCTACACGAATCACAAATTCTAACAGAATATATCAATGGTTAATGTGATATTCACATGTCACGATGAAAAGCTGTTAAGAATCTTCTTCCTGTGTCATTATCTGCTTCACTTCCTATAAACTGTTAGAATTGTTACTGCCAGGAGAGTCCAGGTATTGCAAGTAACTATGACGGAAAGACGAGATTTAAAGAATGCCGGTTAAACAATAGTTCAAATGAAAACAGACTAAGATGAGACAGATATACTTGACATGCCTAGAAAGCCAATCAGACGGCTAAACCAGTGAGCTCAAATGACAAAATCTCGGGTTCACGACCAGACTTGTCTTGCCAAATCGGATAGTAATAACGCCTCATTCAGGCAGGAGGCAACTTAGCGACGTCAACTACTTAGCGACACAGTCATACATCTAGCGATAAGTCATACAAGTTATAATAGTCATTCAAGTTACAGAGATTACACGTTAGACACAAGAAAGCACGCAAGTGATATATTAACAAGTACTTTACATCACTTGGACAGTATCAACTACACGTCCGGTATTTATACTTCAAGTTTAATTTCACGAACATGTGTGATTAAGTGAAGATGAATTGAAAGATGCAAATTCCGTTGTATGATGCGAGAGGATATAAATGAATGTCAGCAGCGCTACCCCACAAGTGAGTTCTGTCTTCAAGTATGTATGACGACTATTGGATGTAACCGTTTGATACCGCACTAGAGAGAAAGAATATCCAGACTGAAGGTGTCAAAACCATACCACGAGCTGGACTACACATTGTTAAATGGCCACTAATCTCTGGTCCACAGAGGACAGTGTATGAGAACTCCATGAACATAAGTAAGAACGAGTGACTCAGCAGGCTGCAGTGGTTTGTTTGGATGTGCTTCCTCAGAAATAAATTCTATTTCAGCTGCCATCGTGAGTTACATTTGTTAAAATATGTTCCATTTGTTACAATATGTTCCAGTTGTTACAATATGTTCCAGTTGTTACAGTATATTTTAGTTGCTACAATATGTTCCAGTTGTTACTATATGGTCCAGTTGTTACAATATGTTCCAGTTTTTACAATATGTTCCAGTAATTCCTCTGTCAGCTAACCAGTCGCGTTGACTGTATCTTTCTGATGGTAAAAACCATTGCAGAGTTTTAATCTGGGTCGAGATTAGTGCCGGCGTTTGTGGCGAAGAGTTAACGAACGTGATTCTCAATCCCGCATCCCTCGTTCGAGATCAGCTGCAGGTGATTTTGGAGCATATCACCTTGTGTTGATATTTAACAACGGGATGAGTATCGGCCGCTCAGAAACCCATGATAAATCACTGAACGTTCTCTTGTCTAGTAAATCACAAACAGCCATAAATGTTGGGGTTGACTGCGATGTTCTGTAAAGGACATACAACTAATTTTAACATGGTTGGCGAATTACCAAAGTAGCGGAGAATAAATTAACGAAATGCTAACGTACACGAGAGTGTGTCAAGTTAGCCAAAGAGACCACGCAGTAATTGCCTCCAAATCCTGCCCTTGCGTTCACAGCGGGAGATCGTATACCTCTACATTGATGGTAGTTGCCTGTAAATATTGACCGACCTTCTAGCAGTGATGGACCTGGCTTTGCCCAAGCATCAAACACTGCAACAAGAAACAATGTACCATTAGTTAATTTAAAACACATGTATCTTTAATTCATAGTCATTCCAAAGTTTATTGGGGCGTGGAGTAACAATTTTAGTTCTCAAGATCTCTAAAATACCTATGTATATTCCTCAAATATATCAAGCTGTTAGCAATTAGGCGATCCCAAACAATATTATGCCAGCAGAAAGACTTCGTTTAAAATGTACTACTACTACTACTACTACTACTACTACTACTACTACTACTACTACTACTACTACTACTACTACTACTACTACTACTACTACTACTACTACAATTACTACTGCTACTGCTGCTGCTGCTGCTGCTGCTGCTGCCGCTGCCGCTGCGTCGACGACGACGACTAAGACGACGACCACTACAAGCAAGGATCAATCGCTCACAGTTAAATCATGAAACCGTTTAACATCGTTTTTAAACAAAACCTTTAGATAAAACATGGACTCCTTACCCTGCAGTGCCCACATTTGGTTTGCTATATAACCTTTGATGGCCTGCTCAATGTCCTCCTCACACACAGACAAGGCTTTACTGCCCGTCCTCCAAGTTGACAAATCATTCCAGCCGCTGACCAGAAACGCTGTTGCTTGCTGGCTGGACTGGACTGGACTTCTTACAGCGGGTGGGGCTTCCTGGAGCAGGGCCGTATCCCCGTCTGTGGGTTCTAATAGAAAATCACCAATGATGCAAGAAAGCAACACATCTCGTTTGATAGTCTAATCGTCATGCTCAATTATATGAATAAACAAAGTTACCATCCCGATATCTTTGTTTGTGAAGAATGGTGGGGTGTTCCTATATTAAATCAGAACTAATGCATCCCACACAATCCTTTCCACCGCTGGACTACAGAACATTGTTGAGCTAGTTGGAATACCTATTTATCTCACCCCACCCCCTCCTTTCTTCTGCATTAGAAAACATACACACTGAGCCCAAATAATCAGTATATATTAAGTATCCCTCTATGCAAAAGGTTGGTCTGAGCCAAAGCGAACACCACAAGAAAGTCAAAATCAGGCCTACCTGTTATTCAAACGTGTGGAAGAATTAAAAGAACAAACAAACAGGCAAATCTACACCACGAGAAGAGCGCGAAAAGCTAAGAAGATTGCTTGTGCCTTTCTAAGCACTTTATCCATAACGGCATGTTCTACTAAGGGTTAATATCTGGCAATCACAAAGAGGTGCAAATAATACTAACTGACGAAAGAGAAGGTGGAGAAAAGCAGCAAGAAGATTAACTGTATCGATCTAACCCTTAGTTGAAGAGAGAGAGACAGTAAATACGCAGCAATAAAGGTTAAAGTAAACCACTAAGACACAAAAATAGATATAGAATAGTTGCATAGCCTTTACATGACCTCGACATCAATCCCGGCATTTTTGGCTATTTGTGATTTACTAGGCAAGCTTATGTTCATGTTTGCATTAAAACTGTTTTTTGCAATGTCATTGTCCTTGAAAGTTAGAAAAAGAGATCTTGCATGTCATATAGAACCGATTTTCACATACGGCTGCGAATGCTGGACCATTAGTACGGAGGCAAAAAATCACTGGAAGCCTTGGAGATGTGGTTTTATAGAAGAATGCGAACAATTAATTAGACAGCCAAACTGAGCAATCTGGATGTTTTGAGGGAAGCTGAGTCGCAAAGACAACTTATTACAAACATCAGAAATAAGCAGCCATAATTTTTTGGCCACGTTATGAGAAGACAAAAACTGGAAAAAAAATTGTGTGACAACCGGAAAGATTTGCAGAAAGAGAGAAAGAGGAAGGTAGCGTCAGAAGATTGTTGATAATCTTGAGTCATGGCACGGGAGGGAATCAACACCGGCATTGATCCATGACGCCGGAGATTGTAATTTGTAGAAATACATGATCGTTCACGCCAGCCGGCAAGGCACTGGATGATGATGATGATGATGATGATGATGATGATGATGATGATGATGATGATGATGATGATGCATAAAAAAAACATTTGCAGTGTGCAATAATCATAAATACATGACTCAATAATACTATTATTTTGAAAGACAGACAGACAGACAGACAGACAGACAGAATGTAGGTTAAGAAGAAGAACGAGAACACAAAGAAGAACGAGTACAAGAAAAAGAACGAAAACAAGAAGGAGAACGAGAACAAGAAGTAGAACGAGAAAAAGAAGGAGAACAAGAACATGAAGGAGGACGAGAACAAGAACCAGAACAAGAACAAGAAGTAGAACGAGAAAAAGAAGTAGAACGAGACCAAGAAGGAGAACGAGAACAAGAGTAGAACGAGAACAAGAAGGAGAACAAGAACAAGAAGGAGAACGAGAACAAGAAGGAGAACGAGAACAAGAAGTAGAACGAGAAACAAGAAGGAGAATCTAGAACAAGAGTAGAACAAGAACAAGAAGTAGAACAGAACAAGAACACGAAGGAGAACGAGAACAAGAAGGAGAATAAGAAGTAGAACGAGAACAAGAAGGAGAACAAGAAGAAGAAGGAGAACGAGAACAAGAAGGAGAACGAGAAATAGAAGGAGATCGAGAACAAGAAGGAGAACAAGAAGTAGAACAAAAACAAGAAGTAGAACAAGAACAAGAGGTAGAACGAGACCAAGAAGGAGAACAAGAAGAGAAAAGAACAAGAAGTAGAACAAGAACAAGAAGGAGAACGAGAAAAAGGAGAACAAGAAGGAGAACAAGAACAAGAAATAGAACAAGAACAGAAGTAGAACGAGAACAAGAAGGAGAACAAGAAATAGAACGAGAACAAGAAGGAGAACAAGAACAAGAAGGAGAACGAGAACAAGAAATGAGAACAAGACATAGAACAAGAACAAGAAGTAGAACGAGAACAAGAAGGAGAAACAAGAACAAGAAGTAGATCGAGGAACAAGAAGGAGAACGAGAACAAGAAGGAGAAACAAGATAGTAGAACGAGAAACAAGAAGAAGAACGAGAACAAGAAGTAGAACGAGAACAAGAAGGAGAACGAGAACAGAAGAAGATCGAGAACAAGAAGGAGAACGATAACGAGAGCAAGAAGGAGAACGAGAACAAAAAGGAGAACGAGAACAAGAAAGAGATCGAGAACAAGAAGGAGAACAAGAAGTAGAACAAGAACTAAGAAGTAGAACAAGAACAAGAAGGAGAACGAGAACAAGAAGGAGAACAAGAAGGAGAACAATAACAAGATGTAGAACAAGAACAAGAGGTATAATGAGAAATAGAAGGAGAACGATAACAAGAAGGAGAACAAGAAGTAGAACGAGAACAAGAAGGAGAACAAGAACAAGAAGGAGAACAAGAAGTAGAACGAGAGCAAGAAGGAGAACAAGAAGTAGAACGAGAACAAGAAGGAGAACGAGAACAAGAAGTAGAACAAGAACAAGAAGGAGAACGAGAACAAGAAGGAGAACAAGAAGGAGAACAATAACAAGATGTAGTACAAGAACAAGAAGTATAATGAGAAATAGAAGGAGTACATTAACAAGAAGGAGAACAAGAAGTAGAACGAGAACAAGAAGGAGAACAAGAACATGAAGGACGAACAAGAACCAGAACAAGAGAACAAGAAGTAGAACAAAAAGTAGAACGAGAACAAGAAGGAGAACGAGAAAAAGAAGTAGAACGAGAACAAGAAGGAGAACAAGAACAAGAAGGAGAACGAGAACAAGAAGGAGAACGAGAACAAGAAGTAGATCGAGAACAAGAAGGAGAACGAGAACAAGAAGGAGAACAAGAAGTAGAACGAGAACAAGAAGAAGAACGAGAACAAGAAGTAGAACGAGAACAAGAAGGAGAACGAGAACAAGAAGAAGATCGAGAACAAGAAGGAGAACGATAACGAGAGCAAGAAGGAGAACGAGAACAAAAAGGAGAACGAGAACAAGAAAGAGATCGAGAACAAGAAGGAGAACAAGAAGTAGAACAAGAACAAGAAGTAGAACAAGAACAAGAAGGAGAACGAGAACAAGAAGGAGAACAAGAAGGAGAACAATAACAAGATGTAGAACAAGAACAAGAGGTATAATGAGAAATAGAAGGAGAACGATAACAAGAAGGAGAACAAGAAGTAGAACGAGAACAAGAAGGAGAACAAGAACAAGAAGGAGAACAAGAAGTAGAACGAGAGCAAGAAGGAGAACAAGAAGTAGAACGAGAACAAGAAGGAGAACGAGAACAAGAAGTAGAACAAGAACAAGAAGGAGAACGAGAACAAGAAGGAGAACAAGAAGGAGAACAATAACAAGATGTAGTACAAGAACAAGAAGTATAATGAGAAATAGAAGGAGTACATTAACAAGAAGGAGAACAAGAAGTAGAACGAGAACAAGAAGGAGAACAAGAACATGAAGGAGGACGAGAACAAGAACCAGAACAAGAACAAGAAGTAGAACGAGAAAAAGAAGTAGAACGAGACCAAGAAGGAGAACGAGAAAAAGAAGTAGAACGAGAACAAGAAGGAGAACAAGAACAAGAAGGAGAACGAGAACAAGAAGGAGAACGAGAACAAGAAGTAGAACGAGAACAAGAAGGAGAACAAGAAGGAGAACTAGAACAAGAAGTAGAACAAGAACAAGAAGTAGAACAAGAACAAGAACACGAAGGAGAACGAGAACAAGAAGGAGAATAAGAAGTAGAACGAGAACAAGAAGGAGAACAAGAAGAAGAAGGAGAACGAGAACAAGAAGGAGAACGAGAAATAGAAGGAGATCGAGAACAAGAAGGAGAACGAGAACAAGAAGGAGAACGAGAACAAGAAGAAGAACGAGAACAAGAAGGAGAACGAGAACAAGAAGGAGAACAAGAAGTAGAACAAAAACAAGAAGTAGAACAAGAACAAGAGGTAGAACGAGAACAAGAAGGAGAACAAGAAGAGAAAAAGAACAAGAAGTAGAACAAGAACAAGAAGGAGAACGAGAAAAAGGAGAACAAGAAGGAGAACAAGAACAAGAAATAGAACAAGAACAAGAAGTAGAACGAGAACAAGAAGGAGAACAAGAAATAGAACGAGAACAAGAAGGAGAACAAGAACATGAAGGAGGACGAGAACAAGAACCAGAACAAGAACAAGAAGTAGAACGAGAAAAAGAAGTAGAACGAGACCAAGAAGGAGAACGAGAACAAGAAGTAGAACGAGAACAAGAAGGAGAACAAGAACAAGAAGGAGAACTAGAACAAGAAGGAGAACGAGAACAAGAAGTAGAACGAGAACAAGAAGGAGAACAAGAAGGAGAACTAGAACAAGAAGTAGAACAAGAACAAGAAGTAGAACAAGAACAAGAACACGAAGGAGAACGAGAACAAGAAGGAGAATAAGAAGTAGAACGAGAACAAGAAGGAGAACAAGAAGAAGAAGGAGAACGAGAACAAGAAGGAGAACGAGAAATAGAAGGAGATCGAGAACAAGAAGGAGAACGAGAACAAGAAGGAGAACGAGAACAAGAAGAAGAACGAGAATAAGAAGGAGAACGAGAACAAGAAGGAGAACAAGAAGTAAAACAAAAACAAGAAGTAGAACAAGAACAAGAGGTAGAACGAGAACAAGAAGGAGAACAAGAAGAGAAAAAGAACAAGAAGTAGAACAAGAACAAGAAGGAGAACGAGAAAAAGTAGAACAAGAAGGAGAACAAGAACAAGAAATAGAACAAGAACAAGAAGTAGAACGAGAACAAGAAGGAGAACAAGAAATAGAACGAGAACAAGAAGGAGAACAAGAACAAGAAGGAGAACGAGAACAAGAAAGAGAACAAGACATAGAACAAGAACAAGAAGTAGAACGAGAACAAGAAGGAGAACAAGAACAAGAAGGAGAACAAGAAGTAGATCGAGAACAAGAAGGAGAACGAGAACAAGAAGGAGAACAAGAAGTAGAACGAGAACAAGAAGAAGAACGAGAACAAGAAGTAGAACGAGAACAAGAAGGAGAACGAGAACAAGAAGAAGATCGAGAACAAGAAGGAGAACGATAACGAGAGCAAGAAGGAGAACGAGAACAAAAAGGAGAACGAGAACAAGAAAGAGATCGAGAACAAGAAGGAGAACAAGAAGTAGAACAAGAACAAGAAGTAGAACAAGAACAAGAAGGAGAACTTGAACAAGAAGGAGAACAAGAAGGAGAACAATAACAAGATGTAGAACAAGAACAAGAGGTATAATGAGAAATAGAAGGAGAACGATAACAAGAAGGAGAACAAGAAGTAGAACGAGAACAAGAAGGAGAACAAGAACAAGAAGGAGAACAAGAAGTAGAACGAGAGCAAGAAGGAGAACAAGAAGTAGAACGAGAACAAGAAGGAGAACGAGAACAAGAAGTAGAACAAGAACAAGAAGGAGAACGAGAACAAGAAGGAGAACAAGAAGGAGAACAATAACAAGATGTAGTACAAGAACAAGTAGTATAATGAGAAATAGAAGGAGAACATTAACAAGAAGGAGAACAAGAAGTAGAACGAGAACAAGAAGGAGAACAAGAGCAAGAAGGAGAACAAGAAGGAGAACGAGAACAAGAATGAGAACAAGAAGTAGAACGAGAACAAGAAGGAGAACGAGAACAAGAAGAAGAATGAGAACGAGAACAAGAAGGAGAACGAGAACAAGAAGGAGAACGAGAACAAGAAGTAGAACGAGAACAAGAAGGAGAACTAGAAATAGAACAATAACAAGAAGTAGAACAAGAATAAGATGGAGAACGAGAACAAGAAGTAGAACAAGAAGGAGAACAAGAATAAGATGTGGAACAAGAACAAGAAGTAGAACGATAACAAGAAGGAGAACGAGAATAAGAAGGAGAACAAGAAGTTGAACGAGAACAAGAAGGAGACAAGACCAAGAAGGAGAACAAGAAGGAGAACGAGAATGAGAACAAGAAGTAGAACGAGAACAAGAAGGAGAATGAGAACAAGAAGGAGAACAAAAACAAGATGAAGAACAAGAAGGAGAACGAGGACAAAAAGGAGAACAATAAAGGAGAACGAGAACAAGAAGAAGAACGAGAACAAGAATTAGAAAGAGAATAAAAAGTAGAACGAGAATGAGAAGTAGAAGGAGTACTAGGATAAGAACGAGAACTAGTGGATTTACGAGAACTAGAGTAAGTACGAGAACTAGAGGAAGTACGAGAACTAGAGGAATTACGAGAACTAGAGTAATTACGAGAACTAGAGGAATTACGAGAACTAGATGAATTACGAGAACTAGAGGAATTTCGCGAACTAGAGGAATTACGAGAACTAGAGGAATTACGAGAACTAGAGGCAGAACGAGAACTAGAGGCAGAACGAGAACAAGACGAAGAACGAGAATAAGAAGAGGAAGAAGAACTTGAAGATGTGTACCGTGTTATATAGTAGCAGTAGTATTAGTAATAGTAGCGGTAATAGTAGTAGTGGTAGTAGTAATATTGGTGGTAGTAGTAATAGTAGTAGTAGTAGTAGTAGTAGTAGTAGTAGTAGTAGTAGTAGTAGAAGTAGTAGTAGTAGTAGTAGCAGTAGTAGTAGTAGTAGTAGTAGCATATATATATATATATATATATATATATATATATATATATATATATATATATATATATATATATATATATATATACCTGCAGAATGTGAAGATCCTGCGTATGCTGATGAGTCTCCCCAGTCCTGGCAGTTGGTTTCACAGGTTTCATCGACTGTAGATGAAACAAGGTACATTTGGTCCTTATTAGATACACCTAGAGTTTCAGATGTAGAACATTCAGAATGACCCGGTTCATGCAACCCAGGGCAATGCAGCAGATTGGCATCAGGAGTTGTAACATCTGAAACATCTGTGATGATGACATAATGGATAGAGGGATTATTGTAATAAGTGTTACTGACAAAAGAAGAAAACACAACTAAGAATACCCACTGACACAAGTAAATAGCTTCAAGTACTTAGGAAGTATAATATCATCAAATGGCAAATCAGAAGATGAGATCGAAAATATATGCAATAAGGCAAGCCAGCTCATTGGACAGATGGCACCAATACTATAGAGCAAACATGTATCACTAGTTACTAATAAAGCACTCTACAACACCACCTTCCTGCTAACTCTATGATACCAGTACCAAACCTGGACAATGAGAGAGAAAGAGAAGAAAAATAACCATGGAAATGAGATTCCTGGGAAGAATACTCATGTATCAAAAAGAAAGACAGAAATAAAGTAATCAGGACTAAAGTGGGTTGTTATAGCAGCGCTAGATTTCATAAGATGTGGTCGGGGTCCTATGGAATCGTGTATACAGTGAAGAAGAATGAGCAGATCATAACAGCTTGCAGAGAATAGTGCCGTAGGGCACCCCAGAGGATCTGGACGACACTCAAAACCCTAAGAAAAGGCCAGACGGACATATACTCAGACTACTACTGGTACCATTAATATTGGTACTCTTCGCTGGCTGTTGAAGTTAAGGTCGAAATACGTATGGTAATGTCCCGAGTGCTGTGGTATCGGTTCTTAACTCAACTTAGCTTTCAATTGGTTCCAAACGGGTTGTGTAGAAACGCATCGCGCGAGTTCCACGCGCCAACACTATCATATTGGCCAAAACTCCTCCGCAAAGACGTATCCGGCTTCCACGGGTTTTGACTGTTCCTGATTGACGTGTTCTAGTTTCTCTCTTTTTATTGTGATGTTCGTTATTTACATCTTCTTTCAATTGCTTATTGTAATAATTTTAGTTTTTGTAAGTATTAATATATAATACGCGATGCACTTCTTCTCGTGCCCTCTATCCCCTATTGGACCATCAGCTCTCTCTCATTCCAGCAACCCCCCCCCCCCCCCCCCCCATTTTCCACCCACTTATTTGTAGCTATTCTCGTGCAGCTCTGTCCTTGACCTTCCCATATTATTCATTTCTGTTTATAATTCTCTTCCCCGTGACTTTTTAGGTCTCACGATTGGTCGGATTTTGGGGCTAAATTTGGTCTACGGAATGAGGAAGACAGTTCCATGCCCAACCCTCCTTCACCGCCTGTATAGTAGGCTACAGTATGACACTATTCTTTGCTTCCCTTTAAATTTCCGGTAACACATGGTTAGTATACTCCTTGTCGCCTCTTACGACATGCACGGTAGATAGCAGTGTTAATATTCTTTGATTCTCTTTATAGTCCAGTTAACACACGAGGACGATGCACTAATGTAACCGGAGTCTAGACACAGACGTCATAAATACAATATACTTCACGATTTCCTGCCTGGCACCTGACTAAATGCAGCGAAATATGACAGGCAAGAAACCGTGCATTATTTGATTTAAACAACATAAAATAATACCAAGTAATGCAACTTTACACAACACAATTACGGACAACACAGGACGCCTACATTAAGGCATAACAATGGGATGTTTCAAACAGTCAGCTAGTGAAACTAGAGTGTATGCAGAATGAAGCCATGAGGATGATTCTGGGGTGTACAAGGGACACCCCAATAGTGTGTATGCGATACATCTTGCAGACCATTGCAGACAGACACAAGGTGTTGCAGGCAAGGTCATACCTCAAGGTAGCTTCGGACAAAGAACAGTTCCTGCATGATTCCCTAGATACAGTCAAGGGCCACATGCTGTTAAAAGGAAGATTATGATAGGCTCAGGCAAAATATACTATAAGAAAAGTGTGCATACATTAGAAGATTGGTTGAAGCAAGGAGTGAATCAGAGTACCGAATAGAAATTTCGACTTGTATGGGTTATAACCACATTGGACCATGAGTGTAGGGAGTGGCCAGCAGGCAATGCGGATGCTGAAATTCATCAGTTAATTTATAATTACTCTGGTCCTACAAATGTGATTTTTTGTTGTTGCATATCCCTTACAGGACGTTGCAGCCAACATAAAAAATGTCCAGCCGCTGTTGATGTACAAGGCAAGATTATGCTCAATAGTTTGCCATTTCTTTCTGAGCGGTCTGCTCCCATACCCCGTAAGTTACCAACGCGGCGAGAACCGCTATCGATTCTCGCGCAGGTTACGTCACTCACGAGAATATACGGGATTACGGAGAAAGACGTTAACTTCTAGGCCAGGGAGACAGGCTACGAACAATTTAAATATTTTTTTCGGTGCAGGATCTATTTTGTCGAAAAAACCTGCATGTGATTCCTTAGTTGTGTGCCAACTCTTGTCTATTTAGAATGAGGTCATCTCATCTCATCTCATCTCATCTCATCATGTTCCTGTTGTACGTTGCGGTGTCGAGGTTAAGTATAAACATATGCATTCTTCGTGCAAAGTGGCTTGCTTTGCTTCGGAGGTCACGGGTGGCAAGCATAGCCTGAATCTTTTCCCCAGGGCATGCCAGTGTGCTGGGGAATGAACAGTCGGACAGATTAGCTGGCTCTGCAAAATTTGGTGGAATATTTATGCATGACGAGGCAGGCGAGGTTGCGGCCTTGTGGGAGCACGTGTACACTTCGGAGGAGCAAATGGATCATCATGGTCTCGCAAGAATGAGGCAGCGAGGAGTGACGAGGGGATCTGGCCGATGGAGCGTCTATGGGGATCCCTGAATGCTGTGATGTCGGTTCCTAGATCAATCAATCAATCAATCAGTATAAACAGTGGAAGAGTGCCCACTTGCGGGCTTCATGTATTGATATTCCCTTGGAGTCTGTTATTCCCTGCTTCCATCGTATGTGTTGTCGGCCTCTTCCTCTACGAATGTGATTATCTATACCAATTGACTTTGTGTTAAGAATCAAACTAGTGCTTTGGGATTCATAGTAAAAGCAAATATTCGATGTCTAGTCAAGGAGAGCTTGGCATATGACCCATAACCTCAAGTCTGAGAATGGAGGTGGAGGCGGTTATTGCAGCTTTCCGCTGGTTTGAGAAAAAAACTACGCATGTATATGCATGTTATGATTGTAATTGATTGACAAAGCATGCTGGCAAAGGTGGCGACTGGCATGCTTCATACAGAATGGCATGCATCGATTCAGAGGTCGCCTGTTGTGAGCATTCGCTGGATCTGTTCTCCAGGACACTCTGGTGTGGTTGGAAATGAACTGGTTGACAGTGTGGCTGGTGCTGTATGTCATGAAAATCACCGTGGATTAACCAGTTGATGATAATACAGGCAGTCTGATTAACGGCATGTTTTCAAGGCCACAATTGTTTTTAACAAATGGCTCGGGAGATAAAACAGTCCCGTCTGTCGTTGAGAATTTCCCAACATCAAACGAAATGGCGGCTTTGATTGTCACCACACGACGGAAAGTTGTAGGCTCATTATTGTGAACATTGGGACACCTGCATGACATCAAAAACGTCACGTGAACAATTCAAGGCTGTTTGCCAAGAAACATGATTTGTGTACGTTAGTGTAACTCAGACAGTTGACGTAGGCAGAAGTGATAGCTG